>JANJGK010000022.1:595192-675192 GCA_039081455.1 Macrobrachium rosenbergii
AAAGGGTGTTGTCTCCATAGTCAGTTTGTACTTATAGGCCCTGGTCCTGGGGGAACCTATCAAAGTTAACCACACACATACACACGCACACACACGTAGACACAAATGTTTTAGTGTACACAAAACCCAAACAATAGTATCTCTAATCCAAGAAAACACTCTAGGGGTATATCAGCATAAATGCACAAAGACATAGTAATATTCATTCTAAAACACACAAGAACATCAAACGAGAGAACCTACTCACTCTGCCAATATGTAAAGGAAATCCCCTTACTGGATTGTTCTATTCTGATTTACTGGCGATCTCCAAGGTTTGAGTATGGAAGTGTGAGCAAATGATATCATCCTTATATAAATAAAACGAAATTTATGACAAATAAACCAGAAATTAGCAACAAAATATAAAGAACAAGTATCGGTATAAAAAATATATAGAAGCTGATGACAGTGCTTAGTGATAATGTTAGGGCTACAGTTGTCACTGTTTAAATGTGAATAACTGAAGAAAATTTGCACATGATAGAGTTTAAAGAGTACTAAAATAGCCTACGTGTGAATGAAATAAATATCCTTTTACAAACACTTTACAAAAACAAGTTTACAAAATCAAAATGCAATAACACGTTACACAGTGCGAATAGTTACTAACTGCAATGAACAGTAAGCTTCATAATTGGTAGTTATAGCCTTATACTATTACTCTGAGATACAGAAGACGTAACCTTTTCTTGCACGGCGCCATTCGGTTAAATAAATACACAAACACCCTCCTTGCTTATAAGAGGAACCGTGCTCCTTGTTCCTTGGCACATATAAATATACCCCAAAATAATAGGCTTACCTCCTGAATTGTGCCATCAAATGCTTGACCAAAACAAATAAATGCCTAAAGTTGGATATAGTAATTACAGTTAGGTCCTGTTTTTGGAAGAGCTTCCAACGTCCAAGAAATTGGGAGAGGGGGGGGGGGGGGTTGTGTAGAATACCCTTTACACAACACCACTCACGTAAGCAACACTATCAACCACCAAGGATCTTGGAAGTCCTCTACAGTGCTGTCTATGAGCATGAGTATCAACTACTGTTAACTAATGAACATTTTTTACCATAAGAAGTGTAGTAATGTAAAAGAAAGCATTTAAACAAAAGATTTAATTCATCTTACAAACCCATCAAGTATATATACATATATATATATATATATATATATATATATATATATATATATATATATATATATATATATATATATATATATATTTATATATATATATATATATATATATATATATATATATATATATATAGATATATATATGTATATATTTAAGCAAATATAAAGGGAAATCTTTTTCATAAGATATAAGATGCTTAAAATCTGCTTAATTCATTGACACCATAATTGTAGGAACCTGGAGTATATACAACATTGAACTTGATATTCTGTCATTCTTGCCTGTGAAATTCTCAAGATATACCAGAGGCCTATGGTTGGTCTCCAAGACGAAAGGTTTGTCAAGTAGGTAACATCAAAATTTAGTAACTCCAAACAAGATAGCATAACTATGCTTCACACTATCGTGGAACACTTTCGTTAAGAGTACAATAACCTTTTGTTAGCATAAGTTACAGGGCCATATGGGTGTATCACCATGGTACTGGAACGACACAGCACCCAGACCTGTAGAGGAAGCTTCCATGCGCAAGCAGAATACCTTTTCTGGATCAGGAAGCTGCAACACTGGCAGTGTTGACAGGGATGATTTATTATGTTCAAAACACTCTAGACACTCACTAGATTGAGCAAGTTGCTCTGTGGAACCTCTCTGCAATAAATCTTTATGGAGATGATAGAGATGAGAAATTATGAATAAAACTACGATAGAAATTTGAAAGACCTATAAAAATTCGTAGTTGTTTCTTGGTTGTAGGAACATTTAAATTGACGAATGCATCAAACTTACTCTTATGGGGGCTGATACCATTGTCACCAATCACAAAACCAAAGTAATTGATTTTATGGAACCTAAATTTACATTTTTCAGGCTTAGATGTAAGACCATGGGACTTCAATTTACTCAGTGTTTCACGGACTGAAGTCTAAATGAGAGGGCCAATGTTTGTTAAGAATGAAGATGTTATCAAAGTAGAAAGTTACATTGCTCAAACCATGAAAAATCTTGTGCATTAGCTTGTTGTATGTTGTACAAGCAGTAAGCAACCCAAAGTGGGCATACGTTTGTATTGTTCCTTATCAGTCCATTCTGTGTAGGGAATGCAGTTAGGGGCTTGTTTTCCTCCTTCATTGGTATTTGATGATAAGCTCTTATGTCAGTCTCTGAAGTAAATTTGGCATTAGAATATTTGAATAATTAATCTTGAACATCGGGGATTGGCTCAACATCAAAGTGAGTGATCGAATTTATACTATTAAAATCATGGGATAAGTCTAGCTTTTTACACCATTATCACAGGAGAACAAAATGGCGAATCTGAAGGTTCAGTGATGTCTGATTCCAACAACTTGGCAGTCTCCTTGTTAAAAGAAGATAGATGAATTGGTACAAGGTAAATTTTCTTGCTAAGAGGTTCACTGGACAAGAACTGAATTTCATGATATATTGAGTTTGTTTTCCCTGCAATGTCAGAAAATACTTTCATAAAGTCAACAAGAACCTCAAGTAATTCATCCATTTGGGTTCTATGTAATTCATGATTATTGGTTACATCTGAAACAGAGTGGCCAGTATCCATAGTGATTATTTCATGAATAGAATCCTCCTCTTTGCATTCGCCCTGTGATACTACACAATATCCGATGTACTGAGACTGATAATATGGATTAGCATTTAGATTTCAATCTACCTCATCAACAACAGCAAGATCAGTCACAGTAGCTCTACACTGGCATCGTGACAACTGGGTCATTGATGCCAATATCAATTAAATGAACAACATAGCTACTTTAAAAACAATAATAAACAGATGTATATATAAAAAATTGAAATATTATATGTTTGCGAGAAGACCAGCGTCGAAAACAAATTGCTATAGCTATCTTTTTTTAACGTTGAGAAGGCATATGATACTACATGGAGATATGCAATATTAAAAAGTTACATAAAAACAGCATCCATGGACATTTACCCAGGTTTATCCAAAACTTTTTGACACAACGCACTTTTCAAGTGAGAATTGGTGATGTATTGACAAGTACATTTCCACTTGAAAATGGTGTTCCACAAGGAAGTATCCTTAGTGGCAAACTTTACTTTAGCAATAAATGACATCAGTAATAATCTACGTATTGGAATTAAAAGTAACTTGTATATGGATGATTTTGTCATATATTATTCAGCATCTCTCTTAAAACATGCAGAGTGAATCATTAATAAAACTATAATAAAATAGATGAATGGTCCTCATCGGTAGGCTTTAAGTTATCCATACAAAATACTCAGTCAGTAATGTTTTACAAAAATAAAGTGGAAAAAGGGTGCAGAAATAGGTTTAAAAATCAGAAACCAATTCGCTAAACAGCAAAATTTTTGGGATTAGTATTTGATACTCACTTGAACTGGAAAGCCCACATAACATACGTGAAATCTAAATGAAAAAGAGTATTAAATCTAATAAAAAAAAAATGTCAAACACTACTTGTGGAGCTCATAGACATGCCCTTACTTTACTGTATAAAGTATTGCTGTCTACCACTGACTGTGGAAGCGAAATATATGGCTCAGCATCAGACACAATGCTGAAAACGTTAGACTCAGTTCATAATGAAGGCGTAGGATATGTTCAGGAGCCTTTAGATCGTCACCAACCTTATCTTTACAAGTGGAATGTGATGAACTACCACTGTCTCTCTCCATAGAGAGTTTGTAAAAATGAAGAGTGCCTTGAGAATTCAGACAAGTGATTCTCCAACCAAAAAATTATTTGGATTAAGAGATGTAGGCCTATTTATAAACAATCACTCACCGCCTTCCCCTTTTAGAGCTAGAAGACCTTTCGAGTCGTTGTAATTGCCTTCAACAGTAAAATTATCTCCTCCTTGGACTGTGAATGAATTGAGAATTTGCACACACTTAAAATATTTATAAAAAATTTACTCATATACCCCAGAACACCATCGACAACATACAATAGAGCATAAGCCGAGAAGGTCCACATTATGCAATATACACAGACGGATATAAATCAGAGTACGGAGTGGGATATGCTGCAGTATCCCAAGGCAAAATTCTCTCTACCTGATAATGCGCAATAGCATCAGCCATAAAAATGATTAAAGAAACCGCATGTAATATTTGTGATTTTTAGCGACTATAGAAGCGCCATCGAAGCCGTTCACAGTTACAAACCAAAAAATGACATTGTACAACAAATAAAGTTATTACTCTATAAATTATATATTAATGGGAAAATATAGAAACATTTTGGATTCCTGCCCATGTAGGTGTCAAAGGAAATGAAAAGGCTGATAAAGCAGCTAATGGATCAGCCCATATGACACGATCTAATGTAAATATCCCAGTTAACAATTATATATCACATACAAAAGTAGGCATCATAAACAAATGGCAAAATAAATGGAGTGAAGAACCTGAAAATAAGTTGAAGCCAATAAAACATGTATTGTAAATATGGAGTTCTAACACGTCTCCGAATAGGTTATATTCGTCTGACACATGGACACTTAATGAGCAGCCCACATGAACCAGCTCCCGAATACAAAGTGATGATAACAGTTACACGTGTTATGCGAATGTCCAAAATCTAACGAATTGATCGATTGGTGAAGTTTTATCAGAGTCTGCAACATTTTTAATTGACTCAATTTTAATATTCATGAGGAAATGTGAATTAAGTGATAAAGTATAGAAGTTAATTTATGAAAATACAAAATCCCACGGGCAACTAATATATATAAAAAATCCAGATTTAAAAAAAAATAAGTTATTCAGAATTTTTATCATTACTCAGTTTTAATAATTTTTTTTAACCATGCAGATGAAACTGGAGTACATGTATTTAACTTATGCATGTGTTGTAGTGTGGAAGCATATACCTTTTTGCACCATTTTAAAAATGTAATTATTCTTTATGTAGTCCTAGTGTTTAGCCTATGGCTTAGACCTGTTACTCCATTTCATTTTAATCATTCAGGCTAGGCCTATGAGAGCTGTTAATAACAGTTAAAATAGTATAAATCACTAAAAGCAATCAGAAGATGAAATATTTATAGGAGCTAACTATGGAGCTCTGTGGCACTGTCAAGATTACATTACCTGGGTATGCAGGAAGGTGTCACCATTGATCTACAGTTGATAACACGCAACAGGTACGAGAAACCACGAATCTGCAAGAGCAGGAAAGTAGAAAACATACAAACAGACTCTAGTAAAAATGACAATGAATTTACGTAGGTAAAATATCAAAGTACTGTACTGATTATGTAACAATCAGTATTAAAACACAGGTACACAAATAAGAATTGAATTATATCACTATTGATCACAATCTCCACCACAATCAAAATCACGGCACACTCTGAGGGAAGGTAAAGGGATATGATTACAGGAATTAGGAGAACAGGTATAAAACAGTTAGAATAAAGTTAGGTGAGGCCGACAAACAACTTCCGATCACATTACCTTAGTCCGTGGAGAAGACGTGAGGTTTCGTAGAGCCAGGTTTCTGCAGTAGGGTGTCAGCGGAGGCGTTGTAACTCAAGTTTCCCCACGATAGAGGAAGTAAGATGAAATGTAGGGGCACTGGTGGGCTAGCAAGGCAACAATGCACAAAGGGTACCAGCTGGATACAACAATCTTCAGCATATCAGTGTAAGGGAATCGTCGAGTAGCGTAGCGTAGTCTACTGGTGACTTGTGGACAGAGGGACATCATAAGGTAAATCAGCAGAGTGACGTCGTGGGAAAGGCTAGCAAAGAGGCTACTTGCAACGTGACAGTGTAAGGGTGACTAGTAAAGAATGGTCCATCAGAGCCAGTATATATGCCACAGTCAGCGCCAGCGGTGGCCATGTTTTGACACTTCTGACAGCCTCTTCTTAATGGGGTCCTCCAATGTCCTCTTCGCAGGGCATGTAGTTAATCTGGCCAGGTACCTAAAAAGGTTGTTGAATGGCAGGCAGATAAAGATTCGAGAGGAAGAGGTGGCAATGGGGTGACTAATAGGCAGAGATGCAGGTGTGGGTCAGGTCAAGAGGTTTGCCTTTGATGGCAGTGCAGGTAGTTGGAAAGGAGGGAAACCTCAGCAAAATGCAGAGAGAGACAATTGACAATAGTAACAATAGACCCCCTCGATTTGGGACCACTTTGGTGTGGTGAGGGGGCTCTTGAACCCCAGGAATCTGTTCGTGGGTTTGAGTCCAAGAGTCCCATATACCATTATATCTGTCTTTGAATGAATATTTGTGGAATTTTCTGCTTTTGCTAAATTGATTGTACCTGATAAACAGGAAAAGATATAGCTGGGACTGGGTTTATATCCGAAGCTAAATAGTGGGAACTGTGATAGGACAATCAACTACCTGAGAATGTTTGGACCTGAGAGATATCAGGCAGATGTATTCTTTATGGGTGGACCATGGATTCCAGGGGGCTCTGGTTCTGGGGATACAACTCTCAGCATTCTATCTAGTTTGCCCGTAAGACAATTAGAGTGGGGATGATAGTATTCTTGTAATACCTTCGGTCCTAGCAAGTGGGTTTGGCTTACACTTGGGCCACTATAATCATGTTGTGCCATCCCCTGTGGGGTAGGGTAGTGAACGTGGATATTTGCGAGTCAGTTCTCACTTGTGCCAATGGTGGAAGAATAAACCCCATGAAAGGCTGATATCTTTTTAAGGTTTTCAGGTTTATTATTATTTTCTTTTACCCCTCTCAAATCTTTGTCTAGCATTTATAAGGATTCTCGTACCCCTGGACCCTCTGATGGTGCTGTTCTGGCACAGATGATGACCTTTGCACCCACCTTGTAGATTAAAATTTCTCCAAATGTTGATGACTTCTCCAAAAATAAATTGACAAAAAGCAGAAATAACAAATATCCTGATCCCCTCCTGATTTCTCCACCCCTGGACTCTCTAGCTATGCTTCACTGATGCCACGTCAAGCAAAGACACAGACTTCTCTAAGAAATCTTCTTCGTCTAAAATTAAATCCTCAACACAGCCAGGTTGTGTGAAAAATTTGAGAATGCTCCATATTGAAGACTTACCAGTCTGTTGTGATTATGAAATGATCTCGACAACTCTGAAATCATTTGGAACTGTTGTAGAAATCAGGATGAACTTTAATGATATTGAATCTAAATGGGAAGTGTGGGTTACCTTTAGTAGCCATGATGAGGTTGTAAAAACTAGTAGTATGATAAGTGCCATACAAATAGGTCAAGCTACAGTACGGGGAGCCTTAACAGACAAAGTTCCCAAAGACATGGGCGTTTATGTGCCATGGAAATGGGCTCAGGATAAACCAGAGAGAAAGCAGAATACAGAAGTAAGGACTCCTAAATATTCTATGTAGGTGGTAGCTTCAGGCAAGAAGGAAAAATATTACTAAAAATTTATGTTGGACATAAAATATGATGAAATGATTACGAAGATCAAGCCCCACTTAAGCTTTAGTTATGGGAGAGGAGTACTATTTGATAAAGACCATTATGACATGACAGAAGAAGAAATTCTAGAAATGAGTCCCACTTGAGTTTGGAGAGTGAAAAAGGCAGCTATTGCCAACATGATCATTTTAACCTTTGTAGACTCTGAAGTACCTTCTCATGTCATATTTGAAAATGAAAGGGTTTGAGTACATCCTTTCCAGCAAAGACCAATGCAATGCTATCATTGCTTTTAAGTTTGGCCACCCATCAAAAAACTGGAAAAATGCTAAAATTTTTATAAATCGCTCTGGTGTCCATCATGATGATGAATGTAATAGAAAAGCAAAATGTGTTCATTGTCAACTGGAACATAAATCCAATAACAAAAGTTGTGAAATTTAGAAATCTGAACTGTCTGCACTAAATAAAGCCAATGCAGAGCATATAAGTATTGGTTTTGCAAAAAGACAATTAGGACAACACCCTCTAATGTAGCAGGTGCATCAACCCCAGTGGTAGTGGCCCAGCCATCTGGGTCAGGTGCTGGGCCTGTTGAGGCAGCCTCCAAGGAGGATAAGCTGGTACTTAATCCAACCACCTTGAATCGTGTGCGTGATTTAATGGAGACTGAGGAGCAAAAGCACCAAAAGAGGAGACATTCCCTCTCACCCTCTTCTCCAATTAAACTTGAATCACTTAGTAATAGATACGAAGTACTAAGCTCGATGCAAGAACCCTGGCCTGAAGTTAAACAAATTGACAAGAAAGGGAAACATAATGACACCAGTAAATCAACAGAAAATAAACCAAACCTGTCAAGACCAGTCCTTTCCAAATCATCTCTTGGTAATACTCATAAACAAAAGAGCAAATGAGAAGGCTCCCATCAAAGGACCTCCCACCATGCCCAAAAAATAGTTTTCATGTCAATACTACAATGGAACTGTAGAAGTCTTAGGGCTCGAAATGAAGAGCTGAAGGTACTGCTCCATGACCATATCCCAGGTATTGTGTGTCTCCAGAAAACTAAGCTTGGAAGCGCATAATATAATCCTGTGTTAAATTACTGCATACATAATTCTCCACCACTAATTGGAGGTAGAGCTAAGGGAGGTGCAGCAATTGTTGCGCATAAGTCATTGCAACACTTCTTGCTATCAGTTAATACTGTCTCCAAGCTGTAGCAGTAATTTTCATTTTAGACAAGCAAATTACATTTTGCTCCATCTATCTTCCTCCTGATTTGGATTTCACTTATAATATTTATTTACTGATCAATCAGCTTCCAACTGCTTTCCTCCTCCTTGGTGATTTTAATGCTCACAACCCCATATGGGGTGGAAAAACGACAGATGCCAAGGGTAGGATGTTGGAGGGTACTATGTATGATCATAATATCACTATACTCAATAATGGAGCCATGACTTACCATAACATCAACTCCAATACTTATTGGGGTATCGATCTGAGCTTTTCTCATCTAGTGTTCACATTGATTATGAATGGTCAGTAAATGAATATCCAAATGGGAGTGACCACTTCCCAATTCATATAAAAACAGTTAAGAATCAGCCCTCTGAGTCACCTCCCAAATGGAAGGTAGATGAAGCAGACTGGAAGAAATTTAGTGAGTCTGTTCTCCTGGACAAGAATGTAAACTCATTTCCCTCCATCTCGGAGTCATATAATTACTTCAATGACACCACCATCAACAGTGCAATTGCCTCTATTCCAACAACAAAAGGGAAACCCTCTAGGCCAGCAATTCCTTGGTGGAACAAAACCTGCAGTAGTATGAGAAAGATCGCTAGAAAATGCTACAAAAAGTATGAGGAGTGGAACTGCCCAAGCCAAAGTTATTTACCAATGTGCTGTGGCCAAGCAAAGTAAATATTTTAAAAAAGCAAAAAGAGAGTCATGGATGTACTACGTCAATGGCATTAGCTCAAAAACACCATCCAAAATGATTTGGAAGAAAGTGAAAAAACTAAATGGCAAGTTTGTCCCTGAACCTGTGCCTACCCTTAAGATAAATGGTGACCTAATCATCCAACCAGAGAGGGTCGCAGTAAAATTAAGAGAACATTTCTCGAGAATATCAAGTAGTGCAAACTGTTCAGTAGAATTCCAAGATATTAGAAATGCCTAGATTGCTCTTGATTTAAGTGAAAATAATTTTGAACCATATAATGCAAAATTTACACTGCAGGAACTCAAAGATTGCAGAATACCAAACCATCAGCCCCTGGTGAAGATAAAATACTCTATGAAATGCTGACATCTCTCAGAAAAAGTCAAAGTGAAATCTGGGAAACTGGTATTATTCCTAAGAGCTGGAAATTATCATTAATCCTCCCTATGAAGAAACCAAACAAGGATCGTGCTTTACCTAGCAGCTACAGACCAATAGCTCTCACCAGTTGTATTTCTAAGCTGATGGAAAAGATGACTAACACCAGACTTGTTTGGCACTTAGAAACAAATAAATTGTTTTCTACATTCCAGTTTGGCTTTAGGAAAACTAGATCTACTTTAGAGCCCTTGCTCAGGCTCTCAAAACAAATGCACTAAGGTTTTGTTAAACAGAGCCAAACAATAGGAGTTTTCTTTGATTTGGAAAAGGCATATGACACCACATGGCATTATGGTATTATAAAAAAATTGTATAAGATGGGCATTAAAGGAAAAATGATCAGATAAATTCGTTTTTATCAGAAAGATATATAAAGATAAGAGTTGGGTATCATGTATCACGACCTTTCTTACAAGAAGAGGGAGTTCCTCAGAGTAGTGTCCTTAGTGTCACCCTCTTTGCTATTGCCATTGATGTATCACCAGTAAAAGGCACTTTATTTGTAGATGATTTGGCTCTGTACTGCATAGAATTTGATGCAGCATCTACTAGCAGGTTCATGCAAAGAGCCATCTATAAAGTAAGCAAGTGGGCTAATGAGCAAGGGTTTTGATTTTCCAAATCTACAACTGTCTCTGTTTGGTTCTGCAGACGCCGAACTAAGGAAACCATTCCAACTCTTACCTTAAATGGAATTATTTTACCTTTCTCTACCGAAGTAAAATTTGTAGTAATGGGTTTGGATGAAAAGCTCACTTGGAATAATCATATTGACCGGTTAAAAGTGAAAGTGAAAAGATCACTATATATTTTAAAAGTAGTATCTGATTTTAATTGGGATACTGGTAAGAAATCGTTGATAAGGCTTTATAATGCAGTATGTTTATCTAAATTAGAGTGTGGCTGCCAAGTATATTCATCTGTTTCAAAGAGTAAAGTTAAAGAATTGGATGCTGTGCATAATATTGGGCTAAGGATCTGCACTGGAGTTTTTAGAACTTCACCCATTGAAAGTATTTATGTAGACTCCCACCAACTACCAGTGGACTTGAGGAGGCATGAGCAAGGTCTGAGACACACCATGCGACTGAAAAGCTCAAAGGAGAATCCTTCTTTTGAGATCTTAGAACAGTGTGACTCAAGTCTTTTTGGATCTAGATCTTCAATACCATTTCACATCAGACAGCTGGGTGAACTGGAGGATGAAAGCATAAAAATGCAGAAGATCATACAAGGTAAATATCCTGGTATCCCTCAGTGATTTATTCCAGCAATAGATGTCTGCATTAAAGGGACAAAGAAGAAAGATCGTCCAGAAGAAGTGAGAAACAGGTTTTTGGAGCATGATGAGAGGCATATAAATGACAGGAAAATCTATACTGATGGATCAAAATCTTAAGATGGAGTAGGATGTGCAGTGGTGTGTGAGGGGGAATCATATATAAAAAAAAAGTTATCAGACTCCTCATCCATATCCAGTGCTGAAGTAACAGCCATAGTTGATGCTCTAAATCTTGCATGTGATAGGAAATTCAAATCCACAGTGATATCTAGTGACTCAAGGCGTGTTTTAGAAGCCCTAAGGAAGTTTAACCCTACCCATCCCTTGATTCAAAAGGCTCAGGAATGGCTTTTTTATCTTTCTGTTCGCCACAAATCAGTAAAGTTTTGTTGGATTCCTGGGCACACTGGTCTACAAGGGAATGAAGGGACTGATAGTAGAGCAAAGGGTGCTGCAAGATGTGATTTCTTTAACTAATAAGGTGCCACATTTGGATATGCGTCCAGTTATCATACAATACATTCGTACAAAATGGCAGCATAGATGGACTTCCCCATTTTATCCACAAATAGGAAGTACAGAAATATTAGAAGTGGTATCGGTTTTTGGAGCTCGGCTTAGGATTGGCCATACCCACTTCACTCATAGCTATATTTTAGAGAGAGCCAGTTGCCCAATTTGTGCTCACTGTGGTGGTCAGCTATCCGTTGTGCACATACTGGTGCACTGTCCTAAATCTAATCACCTTAGGGGAAGTACTTACTAACTGGGAAGACTATTTTAGAAATTTTAAATGACAACGTTGAAGTAGATAACCTTATGGGTTATCTGAAAGAATCTGGTTATTTTAATGAGATATGATTTCAGTATATTTAATATAGATTTTAGTCATATTTATTCTTATACTAAGTATATATTTTGAATATAAAAGTTCAATATATACTTATTTTTTGTTGGCTCTATCTAATATCATTCTTCATTTTTTATGTTCATATTTTAACATTTAATTTTACTAGCATGTCATCATTCACCTCTTCATTATCAATGATATCATTAATTTATATATTTAATTTGGAAGCAGGTGCTAAAATCGTCACCTTAGGGCCGGATTACTAGGGTCAGGTCAGGTCAGTAATGACTCACAATAAGGTCCTGCACTTAGTTTCTCATTAGACACCTGCATTGGCATAACTCGGCCTGGGATGGCGTGTATGTTACTGTATATTGGGGAATGAATATTTTACTAAAGTAAAATATATTAGAAAAAATCAAGAGGGAAAAATCATTACAAACGAAGCAAGGCATTTGTTACAGTATGAAAACATGAGTAAATATATTTAATGTATGCATGTGTTCCAGTGTAAAAGCTTATGCCATGTACAGTTTTTTTTTCTTTTAAATTTCATTTTTATTCATTCATCACCAAGCGGATGACCTATTTAGTCCCAGTTCTTGGCCTGTGGCCTTAGACCTGTTATTTCATCCTAATCGTTCAGGCTAGCTGTATGAGTGCTGATAGCCAGCTCAGTGACCTGGTTAAACTATTTTGATAATAAAAATGAAGGTTACTGTTCATTGTAGTTAATAACTATTCGTACTGGATACAGAGTAATTACTCGTTTATTTCCCTTGGTGCCACATTTATAAATGTATGTTGTGTAAACTGGTCATATTTTGGAACGTGTTATTGCAATTTGGTATTGCAAACTTGTCTTTGTAAAGCATGTGTAAACGGTTATTTATTTGATTTATAGTTACTTTAGTATTGTCTAATATCTATCCTGTGAAATTGTATGAGTTATTCATTCAAACAGTGCCACCTGTAGCCCTAACATTATCACTAAGCATTGTCATCAGCTTCTATATTACTTTTGTTATGTTCATACATGTTATAATTAGGTATCATGTGCTCAGACTTCCATACTCAGACCTTGGAGATCGCCAGTATATCAGGCTAGAACAATCCAGTAAGGGGATTTCTTTTACATATTGGCGCAGTGAGTAGTAATGGTTTGATGATATCGTTTGTTTTAAAACGAATATTACTGTGACTTTGTGCATTCATGCTGAGATACCCTTAGAGTGTTTTCTTGAATTAGAGATACTATTGTATGGGTTTTGTGTAAAGTAAAACATTTGTGTTCATCTTTAATTCGGTTTGTGTTGTGTAGTTCACTTGATAGGTTGCCCAAGGCCCAGATGTACAGTATATGTACAAACTGACTGAGACAACACACTTTGGTGTTAAAGATTGCAGTTTTGTGCTCTTTCTTTGGCCTTGAAATGATCTAATCTTTATTTACATTTCTTAATAGGTAAGGTTATTGGCAGGTCACTTATCTGATTTTTTTTCCATTCTGTATATTACAACTTGTTTTGGGAAGTGGATCCAGAGACCTGTTCGTTTTGGAAAAATGATGGTAAAGAATTGGGATTGACGAGAGAAAAACTGAATGAGTTTATCAAGGTACAGGTTAATCGGATAGCTATGATTAAGAAGGATGAGGAGGATAAGGCAAGAGAGGAAAGAGAGGTCCAGAAACAAAAAATATTAGTAAAGGATGCAGCCAGAAGAGATAAGCAACAAGCAGAGGAAGCAGCATGGAGACATGAACATGAGTTGGCCGAACTTAAACTAGCCTCAGAAAGAGAGGCGAGAATGTTGGATCTTAGGAGGGTGTGGGAAAGACCCCTCCCTAGTATGTTTGATTGGAGGGTGTAGAAGTACATCACTTTGTCCAGCCCCTAGTTTCCTGGAATTTCCATGAAAGTGCCTCCTGTGAAGGTGGGGTTATAGAACCAGCTGCTGTAAGCTTTTTGGCTGTGCTGGCTAATGATTTGGTTAACTTAATCGTGAGGCCACTACTTACCATTTTTATGACTGTTTTTTTATGGCTTTAACGCGATATACTGCTTTTGAGTTCATGCCAAATCCTGCCGCGATCAGCGTATTGGAATCATAATAATAACAACAGCTTTTAGGCGTTATCACTGTGCTCTCTGCCTCTCTTTTTATTCTTACGTCTCTCTCCTTCTCTCTCCTAACTTTTTTCTCTTTCCTATATTTCTCTCTCACTCTCTCTCTCTCTCTCCCTTTTCTATCTAATTTCCCTATATATTCTACATCACAACACAGACAGCACTGTTGCTATATACAGTAAAGCAAGGGTAAGTCTATCAGCTCCCCAGCTAGTATTTGATGTTTTTTTTTTTTTTATGTGGATTTAATGTTCTTTTACATTTAGATTTCACTTAGGTTATGTGGGCTTTCCAGTTCAAGTGAGTATCAAATACTAATCCCAAAAATTCTGCTGTTTGACTACTTGATATACTATGGTTTCTGATTTTTTAATATAATTCTTCACCATTTTTCCACTTTATTTTTATTAAACATGATTGCCTGAGTTTTATTTAGGGAAAATTTAAAGCCTAATGATGAGGCCCATTCATCTATTTTTATTATGCTTTTATTAATGATTCGTTCTGCAAGTTTTATTTCAGATGCTGAATAATATATGGCAAAATCATCCATATACAAGATACTTTTAATTCCAATAGGTAGATTTTTATTAGCATCATTTATTGCTAAAGTAACCAGTGTGCCACTAAGGACGCTTCCTTATGGAACACCATTTTCAAGTGGAAATGTACTTGAAAAAACATCATCAATTCTCACTTGAAAAGTGACATTTGTCAGAAATTTTTGCATAAACCTGAGTATATGTCCACGAATACTGTTTTTATGTAACGTTTTGAATGCTGCATATCTCCATGTAGTATCATACACCTTTTCAATGTCATGCATATCTCTATGTGGTATCATGTACACAGTAATAATCATTTATATACTGATGGTTCCAAAGATGATATGGGAGTTGGACTCGCTGTTTACGGAAACAATATAAAAAGCCAAGCCTCTTTACATAACAAAGCATCAGTGTTCACTGCTGAATCACTAGCAATAAAAACAGCATTAACAACTATATATGAAAACCAGTTTAATGAAGTAACCATCTTTAGCGATTCACTAAGTTCAATAAATGCAATAAACTCTTATACTCCAAAAAATCAAATTATAAATGAAATTAGACATACATTACATGAAATGAAAATGCAAAAGATATCTGTTACTCTATGTTGGATACCATCTCACATAGGATTAGAAGGCAATGAAAAAGCTGACACCTATGCAAAAGAGGCTAGAACACTGCCAATATCAGCAGAATTATTACCATTAGAAGATTATACTAGATACAGTAAAGCGGTGATTAAGAAGAAATGGCAAAATAACTGGAGGGAAAGCAGTCTTAACAATAAATTAAGAGAAATAAAAGAAACTGTAGACCCGTGGCCATCATCCTATCAGAATTGCCGCAGGTTTTCAGTAATGTTGACATGGCTAAGAATTGGTCACACTAAACTGACACATGGTTACCTGATGAGTAACCCCCATGCCCGTATACCTATGTGCGAAATATGTAATATACAAATAACAGTAAAGCATATTTTAAAGGTATGTCCAAAATATAGAATCCAAAGAGACATTTTATTTAGAAGATATTCCTTTAAAGATATACTGTCAGAAAATGACAAATTTTCACTTTTTAATATTTTAAAATTCCTTAAATTTAATCATTTATACGATAAAATATAAGATTCATAGAATAATTTATAATATATTCCTAATTAACTTAATTAGTTCTTAGATAAACATATGTCGCTAGGTTTAATTAAATTATTAGGGTTTAAATAGCTTGTCTAATCCTTCGGGCCAGGCCTAGGAGAGTTAATATTAACTCAGTGGTCTGGTTAAACTAATGTTAAAAAAAAAAAAAATGCCTTTTCAAGTTAAAGACAGCTACAGTAATTTGTTTTAGTTCAAATCCTCTTCGTATGTGGCCTTCTAAGTTAGTTAGAGAATCCAATGTAGATCTGTTACATTGTGACCCGAATTGAGTGGGAGTCAAAATATTATTTTCTCGTCTGTGCCTTGTTAGTCGAGCATTTACCATTTTCTCTAGTGATTTGCATAAACAACTTGTTAAAGAAATTAGTCTACAATAGTTTACATTACTGGGAACCTTTCCAGATTTGGGGATAGGAATAATTAGAGCTTTACGCCATTCATCAGGAAATAAATTTCAAAGCCATAAGTGATTATAAAACTGTATTAAGTATGACTTTGCCAAAGGTGCAAAGTGGCAGATCATCTCAAAACAAATATTTTCGCCTCCAGGGCCAGGTTTATTGCTGTTCAAAAGAGCAAACTCCAACTCTTCCATATTAATTTTTCTATTATAATACATATATCTATGGTTCCAAAATTTGTTATTAATTCTATACTGTTTTCTTTGTGCGCAAGTGTTCATCTAAATTTTTATCACTGTTCTACCAAGTTTTCTCCTATCATATTACTCATTTCTTTCGAATTAAGTATTCTTTTCCCATCTTTTGATATGGCATGTCTAGGTGGTTTAACATGGGTACCATTTATTTTCCTGAATTTTTCCCATATTTTTTGTATGGGAGTAGTATTACAGAGATTTGATACATATTTCCTACATGAAATGATTCTTCCTTGAATTACTTTTTTTTTCATTTTGCAGATATTGTATTATACTGAGGTTTTAATGCACCAAATTCTAATAATAACTTAGTCAGTTTTTGTAAATTTTCTTCTAATATCAGTTATGTTTTACTTATTTTACTGGTCTTTCTATTCAAATTATTTAATCGTCTTCCAATTTGGTGTTTTATATTTATTAATTCTGTTAGTTTTTCAGACTACCATGGGACTTTGTGTTTTGTTGGATGAGATTTGGATTTTGGTATTGCTTCATTAGCAGCATTTTTAATGAAATCTACACGAAATCTATTTGTTTCATTATGATCTTGTACATACTCAAATAGTGGGATATTCCTAGTGTGTGGGACATGCTTGGCGGGATTATTTTGTAATAATGAAATTAATATTGGGAAATGATCACTGGTATGCAAATCATTAACTGTATTCCAATCCAACCTGTCTGCTATGCTTGTTGCACATAGAGTTAAGTCTACTGAAGAAAAGGTTCCACATGTTTTTAAAAAATATGTGCTGATTTCGTTACCATTTATACAGAACATGTCGTTTTAATCTATGAATTCTTCTATTTTACCTCCTGCTCAATTTGGGTTTGTACAATTACAGTCCCATATTAGGTTGTGAGCATTAAAATCACCTACTATTAATTTAGGTTCTTTTGCACTGTTAAATAATTCTTTAAGCTTACCAATGTGGTAATTTTTATTAAGTTTGTTATACAAATTATAATAAATTACATAATTATCGTTTGTTATTTGTATTCTAATACTCGATATTTGCAGGTCAGTAAAGTTTACAGGTACTTTTGTCATCACATACTTTTCTGTACAATCACTCAAAAAAGTTTTGCAACATACTTCAAAAGTTTTCGGACAACAGCTTATAATAGCGACATCTGGCGCTATTTGGCAACTCAGTTGTAAGTGCGTGAAACAACTGAACATTATAGTGGTGGGTCCGAGAAATTACCTGCAGTTTCCCTTAAACAGGGCTTTTTCTGATACTGCTTACTGTTGTCATACTTTACTTAATAAAGGGATGTTACCATAATACTTCAGAGGTCATCGCTGTTCTTATATTTTAATATTTTCATCTCCAACTGTAATCACTATCGTTGTTTTATCTCCTTCATATGTGTGAACTTTGTAGACATAGGCCTACGACTGTTATAAGTTGAACTATTAGTCTTATTAACGTCAACAAATATGACTTTTGTAAAGATTTGCTTGCACATTATTATTAATCAAATTTTTGAATGACTAATCCTATGTATATTGTGAACTAGTGAAACTTAATATAAAATATACTGAACTAGACTAACAGATTTCACGTCTGTTTTTGTAATACACAGAATATAATTGTGCGGGCGCGCGCGCGCGCACACACACACACACACACACACACACACACACACACACACACACACACACACACACACACACACACACACACACATATATATATATATATATATATATATATAAAATGCCGATATCATGTGTAATTTCTCATTTCTTTCATTGCTACTTAGGCCTATCATTTTGATGCCTCTTATGAAGTTAACCGAATATATAACGCCTATTTTTGTATTTCTTATTATCTAAGTTTCTAAAGAATTAAAATTAGCAAGAAGTTCAACATTAATTTAGTTAATGCTAAATGCTAGCAGTGAAGAAGACTACCATGCTCATCAGTGGAGAATGTCTCCTCCTCTTCGCAAAAGATGATTCTTACAGAAATCATCGGCCACTGGATTATATTATAACACAAACCCTAGCCTTTGTTCTTTGTGTTTCACTGATATGAAGTGTTTCTTGGCAGGGGTATGATGAAATAATATTTTGGTCTCATGTAGCCTGTTACGGATGGTTTGAGCAGCAACTTGAAGGGAAAGTGTAATGTTCTCTCTTTATGGCAACATCGGCTTGTCAGGGGAGTTAGGCAGATCTCCGTCAGTGATCATCCGATCATGATCCTTAACAGTAGTGCAACAATGGGGTCGTCCTCCACTTTTTACAATGAATTTATCATATTTCCTCGTTTTCTCTGTTGATTTATTCCTCTATACATGGTTGTTTTATTTACGTTAAGCTGTCGAGCAATACCTACAATAGAGACATTAGTTTTATGCAAGGTAATGATTGTGGTGCGGCAGTCTGTTGCCCATCTTATCGGTGCAAGTGCCGAGACAATTTAGTTTAATTTTCCTGCCCAAATGTGGAGTCACACGATAACATAAGACGTTATGATATTTTATTCTTTTTTTGTTTTTGACAACAATAATGGTTGAATTCTTTCTTTCATTATTTATATATAATTTCATTGATGATTATTCAATATTACTTTATTAGTTAATAAGCTTTTTTCTGGATTCGAAATATAGTTTCTTCTTTGACTCTTTTGCCCAATCATCTGAAGTGAAATTTTTCAAAATGTTTCGTCATTTTTCGTAATATGAATTTTTCACTCACTATTCTTCTTTATATTATTAACGGTATGATTAATAGCCAAAATCGAATAAGAAAATTACATTTCCTTGCAAATATCAAAATAACAAATTACTGTTAGGTGAACGGAAACTTCTGGAACATGTTGCAAAACATTTTTGAGTGACTGTGTATATATAGTAGTACCTAAATTTCCTTCTTCCTCTCTAGATGTAGATGCTTAGGTATATTTACCTATTGTTGATATGTTTTTGTTGACATGTTGTTAACATAATATCATTGGTTCATATTCTTCTAGTAACCTTTGTCTTTCTCCTAGGTGTAACCTGGTCTGTAGACCATTTACATTCCACTGTATAATATAGCTATTGAAAATATGATGTTATAGCGGTCAAGTTTTACTTTTTTTTTATTTATTATCAACTTGGATTTTTCCTACTAGTTTACTCACGGCATTTATTTGTTTTTCTTTATAATATACTAAGTGTTCAATGCATATGCAACCTTTTTCATGGGTACTCAAATCTGTGGTTTCTTTTTTTCTATATTTCATAAATTTTCTTATGATGTTTGTTAAACCATCTTTCGTTATATTTTTGTTAGCACAATTTAGTGAAACAATTCTTACATCCACATGTGTTATATATATATTTCTTGTTTCATTTGTTCTTGTACCAATTACTGGAGATGGGGTAATCTCTTCTCCTTTGACATAATCTATGCTTTGGTTCTCTTCGACTTCGATATTTTGGACATTACTTCCATGGGTTTTACTATCATTTTAGGAGATAAAGATGTATTCTTAGCTTGTTTTATTGGTTTCTCTCAGGAGATACATACTTTTTTTTTATCTTTGCGGCCATCTTGGGAATATGGTGTTCATATGGTGACCATATTGGAAATGGGTTCACTTATCTCTTCATGACAGTAAGAATGCCAGAATACAATTTCTCAATCATTATATGGACAGTATGCAACTTTTATAGGCTTATGAAATGAAAATATTTGAAATATACAGCAAATTTGCCGCCATTTTGGAAAAGTGTCAGCCATCTTGGAAATAACCAAATATTTAGGTGGCTGGAGGTTGATTTTGATTTATTGGGATAATAAGAGTTCTCATGCCAAATCTGTTGTGTGTATCACCATTTTTTCCCATTATCCTGCTCCACTATAACCTTCACCTTGATAAATTCATAGTTTTCTCCTGTCAAACCCAACTCTTTCCCCTCATTCTTCCAAGATGAATAGGACTCTGGATCCACTTCCACAAACAAGTTTTAAGATACAGCATGCAAAAATAGATCAATATAAAATTAGATATTGTCCAGGCCAAAGAAAGAACACGAAACCTGCAACCTTTCAACACAAAACCCCCTCGATATGGGACCACCTTGACGTGGTGAGGGGGCTCTTGAACCCCAGGAATTTGTTCCTGGTTTTGAGTCCAAGAGTCTCATATATCATTATATATTTCTTTGGATTAATTTTGTGGACTTTTCCACCTTTTGTAAAATTTATTGGATCTGTGATTGGGTTTATATCAGAAGCTAAATAGTGGAAACTGTGGTAGGACCATCAAGTACCCGATAATGTTTAGACCTTAGAGATATCCGATCGATAGCTCAAAGATGGAACTGTTCTGTAGGGCTGGACCACAGATTCCAGAGGGGTCTGGTTCTGGGGATAGGACTCTTGTTATTCTATTCAGTTTACCCACAATATGATTAGGGTGGGGATGATTGTATTCTTGTAATACTCTCAGTTCTAGCAAGCGGGTTTGGCTTACACTTGGGCCACTCTAATGATGATGTGCCATCCCCTGTGGGGTAGGGTAGGGACGCAGACATTTGGGAGTTTGTTCTCATTTGTGCCGTTGGTGGAAGAATTAACTCCTTGAAAGGCCGATTATAACTTTTTTAAGATTTTCAGGTTAAAAATTTTTCTGCCTCCAATCTTTATGACCAGTCATTTATAAGGATTTGAGTACCCCTGGTCCCTACCTTTGATAGTACTGTTCTGGGACAGTTGATGACCACTGCTCCAGTACAGAGCAAATCTGACATGGAAATGGAAAATTCTCTAAATAATCCAAATATTGAAAATCAGGGTGGTATTAAAACTTTAATACCTTATAAAATACCCAAAAAGACTAAATATCAACATGACCCAACCTTGACTCACTTCAACTCTCTCTATGGGAATGGAAGTTGGTCAAGGTTTCTGACCATGGAAACAAAACGAGAAATTTCAGGCCTGAAGTTGGAGAACTAATTATTAAAATGACATCTAACAACAGAAATGTCATTGAGACAAATAAAAGAAAGGACATGGCTTATAGAGGCCACAACAAAAAATCAATCAGAAGACTATTTGTCCAAAAAACTATTGATAATGTAAATGTAATTATAAAAAAGTGACATTATGAACAGCATTCAGGGTACTATTGTACTTTCTAAAAATAATAACGAATCAGTTGAGAAGACTATACTATACTCGCTTAAAATGAGACATCCCAAAGTCCAAGATTGTGTGATACATACATACATATATATATATATATATATATATATATATATATATATATATATATATATATATATATATATAATACCAAGTAAATAGAACAATAAAATATTAAGAATTGCAAAAATAAAATTTTGAAGGTCAAGACCCACCCCAAAATAAAAACTTTGGGCCAAAATAGAGAACTGAGACCTTACGTCCCAAACCACTACAATGTCAAAGTTGTAGCAAATATGGGCACACGAAGAAAAACTGTCGAATTGAACGTATATGTGCTTATTGTAGTTCTAACGAACATGCCACACAATCGAAATATAGTAAGCCAAATTGTGTAAACTATGGGGAAGATCCTCACTCAAGTGCAAAGAGCGCATGTTGTGTATGTACAATACAGAATTGAAAATCTTACAAGACGGGACTGGGATGTCTATAAAGGAAGCTAAATTGGAACTGAAAGTGAGAGAAATTCAAGATCCGCCTAAGAAACATACATATTCTTCATTAACAAAAACCAGTAATGAAAGAGAAATGCTTACAGATAGAAGTAACGGAACACAGAAAAAAAAAAAAATCCTAAAAAGAAAATGCCTTACAAACGAAACTTAAATTGGTAATAAACATGGAAACAGGTACAAATGATATGGGTAATATTTTATCAAGTTCATTTGAAGTATTAATGCAAATAGCACAAGAAGATGCTATTACAAAGTAACAGAAGAAAGACGTGATGACCAGAAATT
The DNA here is from genome assembly GCA_039081455.1 of Macrobrachium rosenbergii. NCBI lineage: Eukaryota > Metazoa > Arthropoda > Malacostraca > Decapoda > Palaemonidae > Macrobrachium > Macrobrachium rosenbergii. The sequence goes on from JANJGK010000022.1 coordinate 617,762, forward strand.
AAGATAAAAAGAGACCATTGGAGAGAACACCACCCGAAACTAAGAAACCAACTATTAATAGAGAAACTTCAGTTAAACCAAAGACAAAGGAGATGAAGAAAGAACAAAAACAAGCTAAGAATACACCTTTATCTCCTAAAATGATAGTAAAACCCATGGAAGGAATGTCCAAAATATCGAAGTCGAAGAGAACCATACCATAGATTATGTCAAAGGAGAAGAGATTACCCCATCTCCAGTAATTGGTACAAGAACAAATGAAACAAGAAATATATATAACACGTGTGGATGTAACAATTGTTTCACAAATTTTGTGCTAACAAAAATATAACGAAAGATGGTTTAACAAACATCATAAGAAAATTTATGAAATATAGAAAAAAAGAAACCACAGATTTGAGTACCCATGAAAAAGGTTGCATATGCATTGAACACTTAGTATATTATAAAGAAAAACAAATAAATGCCGTGAGTAAACTATTAGAAAAAAATCCAAGTTGATAATAAATAAAAAAAAGTAAAACTTGACCGCTATAACATCATATTTTCAATAGCTATATTATACAGTGGAATGTAAATGGTCTACAGACCAGGTTACACCTAGGAGAAAGACAAAGGTTACTAGAAGAATATGAACCAATGATATTATGTTAACAACATGTCAACAAAAACATATCAACAATAGGTAAATATACCTAAGCATCTACATCTAGAGAGGAAGAAGGAAATTTAGGTACTACTATATATACACAGTCACTCAAAAATGTTTTGCAACATGTTCCAGAAGTTTCCGTTCACCTAACAGTAATTTGTTATTTTGATATTTGCAAGGAAATGTAATTTTCTTATTCGATTTTGGCTATTAATCATACCGTTAATAATATAAAGAAGAATAGTGAGTGAAAAATTCATATTACGAAAAATGACGAAACATTTTGAAAAATTTCACTTCAGATGATTGGGCAAAAGAGTCAAAGAAGAAACTATATTTCGAATCCAGAAAAAAGCTTATTAACTAATAAAGTAATATTGAATAATCATCAATGAAATTATATATAAATAATGAAAGAAAGAATTCAACCATTATTGTTGTCAAAAACAAAAAAAGAATAAAATATCATAACGTCTTATGTTATCGTGTGACTCCACATTTGGGCAGGAAAATTAAACTAAATTGTCTCGGCACTTGCACCGATAAGATGGGCAACAGACTGCCGCACCACAATCATTACCTTGCATAAAACTAATGTCTCTATTGTAGGTATTGCTCGACAGCTTAACGTAAATAAAACAACCATGTATAGAGGAATAAATCAACAGAGAAAACGAGGAAATATGATAAATTCATTGTAAAAAGTGGAGGACGACCCCATTGTTGCACTACTGTTAAGGATCATGATCGGATGATCACTGACGGAGATCTGCCTAACTCCCCTGACAAGCCGATGTTGCCATAAAGAGAGAACATTACACTTTCCCTTCAAGTTGCTGCTCAAACCATCCGTAACAGGCTACATGAGACCAAAATATTATTTCATCATACCCCTGCCAAGAAACTCTTCATATCAGCGAAACACAAAGAACAAAGGCTAGGGTTTGCGTTATAATATAATCCAGTGGCTGATGATTTCTGTAAGAATCATCTTTTGCGAAGAGGAGGAGACATTCTCCACTGATGAGCATGGTAGTCTTCTTCAGTGCTGGCGTTTAGCATTAACTAAATTAATGTTGAACTTCTTACAAATTTTAATTCTTTAGAAACTTAGATAATAAGAAATACAAAAATAGGCGTTATATATTCGGTTAACTTCATAAGAGGCATCAAAATGATAGGCCTAAGTAGCAATGAAAGAAATGAGAAATTACACATGATATCGGCTTTATATATATATATATATATATATATATATATATATATATATATATATATATATATATATATATATATATATATATATATATATATATATATATACATATACTGTATATATATATGTGTGTGTGTGTGTGTGTGCGCCCGCGCGATTATATTCTGTGTATTACAAAAACAGACGTGAAATCTGTTAGTCTAGTTCAGTATATTTTATATTAAGCTTCACTAGTTCACAATATACATAGGATTAGTCATTCAAAAATTTGATTAATAATAATGTGCAAGCAAATCTTTACAAAAGTCGTATTTGTTCACGTTAATAAGACTAATAGTTCAACTTATAACAGTTGTAGGCCTATGTCTACAAAGTTCACACATATGAATGAGATAAAACAACGATAGTGATTACAGTTGGAGATGAAAATATTAAAATATAAGAACAGCGATGACCTCTGAAGTATTATGGTAACATCCCTTTATTAAGTAAAGTATGACAACAGTAAGCAGTATCAGAAAAAGCCCTGTTTAAGGGAAACTGCAGGTAATTTCTCGGACCCACCACTATAGTGTTCAGTTGTTTCACGTGCTTACAACTGAGTTGCCAAATAGCGCCAGATGTCGCTATTATAAGCTGTTGTCCAAAAACTTTTGAAGTATGTTGTAAAACTTTTTTGAGCGATTGTACAGAAAAGTATGTGATGACAAAAGTACCTGTAAACTTTACTGACCTGCAAATATCGAGTATTAGAATACAAATAAACGATAATTATGTAATTTATAATTTGTACAACAAACTTAAAAATTACCACATTGGTAAGCTTAAAGAATTATTTAACAGTGCAAAAGAACCTAAATTAGTAGTAGGTGATTTTAATGCTCACAACCTAATATGGGACTGTAATTGTACAAACCCAAATTGAGCAGGAAGTAAAATAGAAGAATTCATAGATTTAAACGACATGTTCTGTATAAATGGTAACGAAATCAGCACATATTTTTTAAAAACATGTGGAACCTTTTCTTCAGTAGACTTAACTCTATGTGCAACAAGCATAGCAGACAAGTTGGATTGGAATACAGTTAATGATTTGCATACCAGTGATCATTTCCCAATATTAATTTCATTATTACAAAATAATCCCGCCAAGCATGTCCCACACTAGGAATACCCCACTATTTGAGTATGTACAAGATCATAATGAAACAAATAGATTTCGTGTAGATTTCATTAAAAATGCTACTAATAAAGCAATACCAAAATCCAAATCTCATCCAACAAAACACAAAGTCCCATGGTAGTCTGAAAAACTAACAGAATTAATAAATATAAAACACTAAATTGGAAGACGATTAAATAAAATTTGAATAGAAAGACCAGTAAAATAAGTAAAACATAACCGATATTAGAAGAAAATTTACAAAAACTGACTAAGTTATTATTAGAATTTGATGCATTAAAACCTCAGTATAATAAAATATCTGCAAAATGAAAAAAAAAAGTAATTCAGGGAAGAATCATTTCATGTAGGAAATATGTATCAAATCTCTGTAATACTACTCCCATACGAAAAATATGGGAAAAATTCAGGAAAATAAATGGTACCCATGTTAAACCACCTAGACATGCCATATCAAAAGATGGGAAAAGAATACTTAAATCGAAAGAAATGAGTAATATGATAGGAGAAAACTTAGTAGAACAGTGATAAAAATTTAGATGAACACTTGCGCACAAAGAAAACAGTATAGAATTAATAACAAATTTTGGAACCATAGATATATGTATTATAATAGAAAAATTAATATGGAAGAGTTGGAGTTTGCTCTGTTGAACAGCAATAAACCTGGCCCTGGAGGTGAAAATATTTGTTTTGAGATGATCTGCCACTTTGCACCTTTGGCAAAGTCATACTTAATACAGTTTTATAATCACTTATGGCTTTAAAATTTATTTCCTAATGAATGGCGTAAAGCTCTAATTATTCCTATCCCCAAATCTGGAAAGGTTCCCAGTAATGTAAACTATTGCAGACTAATTTCTTTAACAAGTTGTTTATGCAAATTACTAGAGAAAATGGTAAATGCTCGACTAACAAGGCACAGTCGAGAAAATAATATTTTGACTCGCACTCAATTCGGGTCACAATGTAACAGATCTACATTGGATTCTCTAACTAACTTAGAAGGCCACATACGAAGAGGATTTGAACTAAAACAAATTACTGTAGCTGTCTTTAACTTGAAAAGGCATATGATACCACATAGAGATATGCATGACATTGAAAAGGTGTATGATACTACATGGAGATATGCAGCATTCAAAACGTTACATAAAAACAGCATTCGTGGACATATACTCAGGTTTATGCAAAAATTTCTGACAAATGTCACTTTTCAAGTGAAAATGGTGTTCCATAAGGAAGCGTCCTTAGTGGCACACTGTTTACTTTAGCAATAAATGATGCTAGTAAAAATCTACCTATTGGAATTAAAAGTAACTTGTATATGGATGATTTTGCCATATATTATTCAGCATCTGAAATAAAACTTGCAGAACGAATCATTAATAAAAGCATAATAAAAATAGATGAATGGGCCTCATCTATAGGCTTTAAATTTTCCCTAAATAAAACTCAGGCAATCATGTTTTATAAAAATAAAGTGGAAAAATGGTGAAGAATTATATTAAAAAATCAGAAACCATAGTATATCAAGTAGCCAAACAGCAGAATTTTTGGGATTAGTATTTGATACTCACTTGAACTGGAAAGCCCACATAACCTAAGTGAAATCTAAATGTAAAAGAATATTAAATCCACATAAAAAAACCCATCAAACACTACCTGGGGAGCTGATAGACTTACCCTTGCTTTACTGTATATAGCAACAGTGCTGTCTGTGTTGTGATGTAGAATATATAGGGAAATTAGATAGAAAAGAGAGAGAGAGAGAGAGTGAGAGAGAAATATAGGAAAGAGAAAAAAGTTAGGAGAGAGAAGGAGAGAGACGTAAGAATAAAAAGAGAGGCAGAGAGCACAGCGATAACACCTAAAAGCTGTTGTTATTATTATGATTCCAATATGCTGATCGCGGCAGGATTTGGCATGAACTCAAAAGCAGTATATCGCGTTAAAGCCATAAAAAACAGTCATAAAAGTGGTAAGTAGTGGCCTCACGATTAAGTTAACCAAATCATTAGCCAGCACAGGCAAAAAGCTTACAGCAGCTGGTTCTATAACCCCGCCTTCACAGGAGGCGCTTTCATGGAAATTCCAGGAAATTGGGGGCTGGACAAAGTGATGTACTTCTACACCCTCCAATCAAACATACTAGGGAGGGGTCTTTCACACACCCTCCTAAGATCACCTCCAATCAAGTCCTCTAAGGAGATATTTGAATCACACCCACTGCAGTCCTTCCAATCAACTATTTGAAGGGGAGGCCTTGCTGATAAATCCTTCCAATAGGGCTAGGAGGTGGTGGAGATTGCAGATAACGAGAATTCCAGGAGTCCAGCAGGCTGGAGATTTCTAGGAGAGAACAGATCAGAACTCTGTCCTTGAAGGGAGAGTACGTCTCCCCTCGCTTCCTTGTTCCACATATACACTGAGTCAAGTTAATTATTCCAGAGTGATTTCGTTTTATACCACTGTAACCTGTTAATTTTGTACTGATCTTTATAATACTAAGTGCTAATTAAAGTGAAGAAATTATCGATCTCGTCTCTATACGCCTTTCTGAGAGATATCAATACTTAAAATAATTAGTCTAAGGGAGATAGTATATCATCAGCAATAGCGATGCAGAAGGACACACTTAGAGGAAATCAAGGTAAGAAGTGAGAAACTAAAAACATACAACAGAGGATAAAGATCCTTAACATCTGTCTTTGATTATGGAAGTGAAGTATGTGGCTTGGTATCAGGTGCAGTGCTGAAAACATTAGACCCAGTTCGTAAAGAAGGCCTTAGCATATGTTCAGGAGCCTTTAGATCATCACCAATGCCATCGAGTGTGTGGGCACCCAATGGGCACGTGACAGGAACGCCTTCCAAGACGTTATGTGTGATCTAACACGGTAGCACTCCTAGTGCTTAAAGCAAACCAGTCTTGTAGGGCGCGAACACAAAACAATCACACGGCTTCAATCAGCACCACAAGGTGTGTAGGGGTTCTCAAAAGAACGAGGAGGTGTCCCTAAAGGACAGCGATGGCACTTCTCTAAAGTGCATATTATGGGGAACATTAAATGTGCGCAGGCAGGTGTTTCAAAAGGATCGCAGGAGTGTTAATACAACACTCAACACAGGTGGCACCCTAGGGGTGTGCAAGGTGTTCTCAAAAGAACGCAAGTATTATCTGAAGAATGCAATGTGGCACGCAAAAAGTGCATAAGAAGGTTCCCAAAAGGAACATAACACTGTTCCAAAGAACAATCAGCAAACTAACTAAGAGTTCACAACAATAGTTATCTCTTAACAAGAGACCCAACTTGCTACAACAACGAGTTATCACAAAAATCAGGGGCGGAAGTTTCTTCAGTACTCAGCACAAACAACTCGTGTCCTGCTTCAAGCAAAATGTACACAATATAGTTATTCTTAATTGTTTCACTATTATATGAAGCAGTTAAAGCATTAGTTAAATCAAGCTTTGTAGCTTCCATAGCTAACTTTTTTCTTCTAACATTCACTCCTCTCCTTATGAGGCTAGTCTTAAGTTCGGCTAACTCACGTTCATGTTTCATTGCTGCATCCTTTGCTAGTTGCTTATCTCTTGTGGCTGCATCCTCTACTAACATCTTTTGTTTCTGGACCTCTCTTTAAGCCCCCCTCGATTTGGGACCACCTTGACGTGGTGAGGGGCTCTTGAACCCCAGGAATCTGCTCCCAGGTTTGAGTCCAAGAGTCCCACATGCCATTGTATATTTGTTTTGATTAAATTCTGTGGGATTTTCCACTGTTACTAAAATTTATTGGACCTGATAAATAGGAAAAGATATCATAACTGGGATTGGGTTTATATCCGAAGCTAAATAGTGGGAACCGTGGTAGGACCATCAACTGCCCGATAATGTTCGGACCTGAGAGATATCAGGCGGAACTATTCTTTAGGGCTGGACCACTGATTCTAGAGGGGTCTGGTTCAAGGGATAGGACTATCGGCATTCTGTCCGGTTTGCCCATAACATGATTAGGGGGGGATGATTGTATTCTTGTAATACTCTCAGTCCTAGCAAGCGGGTTTGGCTTACACTTGGGCCACTAATCTTGTGCCATCCCCCTGTGGGGTAGGGTAGGGGGCAGACATTTGTGAATTAGTTCTCTCTTGTGCCATTAGTGGAAGAAAAAACTCCATGAAAGGCTGATGATATATTTTTAAGGTTTTCAGGTTTACTTTTTTTTCCCCCTTAATCTTTATGACAAGTCATTTGAGTACCCCTGGACCCTTTGATGGTAGCAAATCGGCACAGTAGACAACCACTGGAACCTCATCTGACAATCCTTCTTTAGAAAAGTCAAAATAAAATCAGAATGTAATAACACTGGAACCATATGCTCCAGTACAGAGGAAACCAATAAAAAGTAAATACCGTCTTGACCCAACCTTGACTCACTTTGACTCCCTCTTTGGGAGTGGCAGTTGGTCAAGGTTTCTAACCTTAGAAGCTGACCAGAAAATATCAGTACTCAAGTTGGAAAATTATTTATTGAGCAGACACTTTACGACTGAAATGTCGTTTAGACAGATAAAAGAAAAGACTTGGCTTATAGAGGCCATAACAAAAAGTCAGTCTGAAAATTATTTAACAATAAAAAATATAGATAACATAAATAGAAAAAAAAAACATGATACTGTGAACAGTAATCAGGGTACCATTGTGTCTCCTGAGAATAATAACGAGCCAGTTGAAAAGAAAATACTGTTAGACTCACTTAAAAAGAGATACCCCAAAGTACAGGATTGCGAACTATATGATCTGCCAGGTAAACAGATGAATAAACAAATCTTAAAAATCGCAAAAATAAAGTTTGAGGGTCAAGACCTACCTCAGAAAATAAACATTTTAGGCCAAACCAGAGAAGTAAGACCATATGTCCCAAAGCCTCTACAATGTCAGAATTGTAGTAAATATGGACACGCAAAAAAATATTGTCGAAATGAACCTCTGTGCGCATATTGTAGATCTGAAGAACGTGCCACACAATGGAAGTGCAGCGAACCAAAGTGCATAAATTGTGGGCAAAGCCATCATGCAAGATCCAAAGAATGTATGTACTATATATACAATACAGAGTTGAAAATATTGCAAGAAAGAACTGGAATGTCTGTAAAAGAAGCTAAATTAGAATTGAAAGTAAGAGGAATTCAAGGTCCGTCTAAGAAACGTACATATTCTTCAATAACAAGAACCAATAATGAAACAAAAATGCATACGAACAGAAATAACGGAGCACAGAAAAGTAAATCTCAAGAAGAAATTAATGGTTTAGAAATAAAAACTAAAACGGTAAAGAATGGGATGGATAATATTTTATCCAATTCATTTGAAATATTAATGCAAATAGGAACACAGGAGGATGCTACTACGGAAGTAACAAAAGAGGAACCTGAGAGACTGGAAATTAAAGATAAAAAAGGACATTGGAAAGAACACCACCCAAAACAAAGAAACCAATAATTGTTAGAGAAACATCAGTCAAATCAAAGACAAAAGATATGAAGAAAGAACAAAAACAAGTTAAGAATATACCATTATCTCCTAAAATAATAGTAAAACCAATGGATACAGATTTTTTTTTTATTTAGCTGATAGGTAAGATGGGTGAAAGAAGAGTGAGGGCAGTTAGCTAGCTAACCATAGTAGGGAATAGTTTAGAAAGTGAAATATTAGTAAGAGTAATGTCAAGTGTGGTTTATCCACAATTTTATTTTGGTAAGGGTACAATTTTTCTAATATTAACATAATAAAATAATAATTTTACATTATAACAACATGGTAAATTGTACATATTGCATATTTTGAATTTTATTTCTTATTAGTATAATCATATTTAAAACATAAAATAAAATAAAAAAAATTAGTTCCAATTTCCTCATTTTAACCTTGATGTTAATTATCATAATGATTTTGCATGATACCTACATAGTAAATTCTAAAAATTACTTTTTCACAAGGCATTTCTTAATAATATAATGGTTGAGGTTCATCACGATGAATATATGAAGATACTCTTCTCCACCATCTGTGGTCTGTGTTGTTTGGGTGGCTTCTCTCTTCTGCTACGGATTCTTCTGTTAATTCACTGTTGTATTGATCTAGTTTGCTCCATATTTTGGTTGCCAGTCTGTATAATCTTTGATTAATTGGTTCTACTTTGTATTTTTTGTGTATTTGTTCTATATTCAGATCGTCATCTTCTTGATGGTTTCTCACTGCGGACCTTAGTATCTTATTTTGGAATTTTTGTAATGAACTTATATTGGAAGTCGATGCTAAACACGTGGGTATTGGTGGATATTCCATTATTGGTCTGATTAGGCTTTTGTAGAAATGGATTTTGATATTTGTGCTCATATTCCTAAATCGTTTTAGCTTTGTATTTTGTGTTCTTGCTATTCTTAGCCTTTCTCTCACGTGTCTTGATATTCCTCTTTGTCCGAATTGCATTCCTAGTATTCTTGTGCTTTTAGTAAAATTCATCGGTTGTTGGTCTAACATTACTTGTGCAGGTTTGTAAGCAGACACTAATACTAGTTGGAATTTAGATTTATTTGTCTTTATCTTCCACTTCTTTTCAAATTGATTTATTCTTTCAATTTGGTTCATTGTTTTTTGTGCTACTTGTCTTTTCAAAGTTGGATCCTTTCTTCGAGTGCGTTTTTCCGGGTGTATAATTAATTGAGTTATATCATCTGCAAAGCAGACATCAGTACAGTACTCTGGTGGTGAAGTCATATCTGATGTATATAATATGAATAGTGTTGGACTGAGTACAGATCCTTGTGGGACTCCACTTAGTAACGGGAATGGAATCCCTATGTAATTTTGTGACTTGATTGCTGCTGTTCGATCTTTGATGAAGTTGCATAGTATTTTCTCAAAAATGTCTGGAAGGTTGAGATGTAATATTTTGTATTGAAGTCCTTGTATCCATACTTTGTCAAATGCCTTGGTTATATCTCTACATACTAGGTTACATAGGTACATTCTTCTTTGTGACAGTGCAATACTCTCATATATTGTTGCTATTGCAATCTGGGTCCCTCTTCCTTTTCTAAATCCATATTGATTATTATTGTGTAGCTGATTACCTTCTAGGAACAACACTAATCTGTTGTTAATTATTTTTTCAAATATTTTGCCAGGTACTTCTAGTAATGATATTGGTCTATAATTCTCTACCTGACTAGTATCTTTTCCTGGTTTGGGTATCAAAATCATTATTGCATTCTTGAATATAATTGGAAAATATCCCATTGAGAGAGCCCAGTTGTTGCAATGTCTGGTAAATTTTGAATTATGACCTTGTTAATTCCACTCTTTCCTGGTGCTTTGTGTTTAAAATTTTTAATTATTATTTTGATTTCCCATAACTCTATTTTCCTTGTTAATGGGCAGTCTTCATTGAGTCTGCTAATATCAGCTGCATAATGCGGATTTGTTCTGTTTCTATGTTGTTCAATGAATTCATTGACTATTGTCTCATGTTGGATGTCGAAATTTTGGTTATCCTCCTGCGTTATGTGGAATATTTCCTGCCAGTAGGCCTTGTGCAGTACTTCCTTCTCTTTTTCATCATATATTTTCTCATTCCCATGCTTTATGTATGGCGAAGTGTTAGTTTTGCTTCCCATCAGTCTTGCAACGGAGTTCCAAAATTGTTTTGGGTTATTGTACTGTATTTCTGTTTTTTATTAGGTCTTCCCAATTTTGATGATATAATCTTGAGTTTTCTTGTACTAACTGTTCTTGTAATGACACATATCTTCTCATTACTATGTTGTTCCACCCTGTTATAAACACTGTGTTTTGGAGGTTGTTGTAGTGCCATTGTATCAATTTCAACTTATCACTACTAATAGGATGTGGAAGTGTGGTGTATTTAGTTATGGGTATATGATTTTTTATTGCTTCCTCTATATTTCTGTACCATTCTTCAAGCTCACCATCTACTATTTCTTTTGTTATTTCTACTTCATTTGAATTTATTGTTGGTTGTCTACTCATTTTTCCTTCTATTTCATTTTTGAAGCTTTCCCAACTTGCTCTTTTTATATTTGGTATTTCTAAGGATGGAATCATTATTGGAATGGTTGACAATGTAATTACCATTGGTATATGATCGGAGGAGGTTGCTGGTCCTCTTGTAACGGCAATATTGAGGTGAATTTTGTTATTTCCCAATATTATATCTGGCTTTCCTTTTCTGTTATTTGCTACAAAGGTATCGAAATCAGGTCCTAAGTGTATGATATACTTTTTATTTATTAATCTGACTATTTCTTGTCCTGTGTAATTAGATTGCCTATATCCACATATTTGGTGTCTGGCATTTAGATCCGCAATGAGGTAGATTGGTTCTCTCCTGTTCATTAACTTCGTGACATCCGGAAGTGGGAAATAATGTCTTATTGACGGCTTGTAAGCTGTAGCGATCACTATTGGTCCTTTGTTAGTTTGAATTTGGACTGCTAAAAAGTCGTCTTGGAAATCGTCTATTATCTTATGTCTAATATTACTCTTGATTGCTATTGCAATTCCTGCGAAGGGTTCATCAGCAAAGTTTTGCGTATATGTATTATATCCAAACATTTTCAGAGTTTCATTTCGTTTCATACCATGCTCATTGATTAATATTATGTCAGGGTCTTCTTCTCTATATATATTGTATAATTCAAATTTCTTTGTTTTCCAGGATTTCACGTTGTCCTGAATTATTTTAATTCTTCGTAGAGTTGGGTCCATTCGAGGTACAGTGGTCTAGTAATTTTGTTCTTTTTCTTTCACTTTTCCGTTTTCTGGTGTTATTAGCTACTGGCGTAGTACTTTTTGATGCTGAAGTTGATCCCTGTGGATTTTGTAAGATGGGAGAGTTGGAGAAACCTGAGAAGCTTGGTAGTGAGGCTTGTATTTCTTCTGTTAATTGATGCTGCGTTTCTTGCAAATTACTTATGCGTCCTGAGGGATGGATTGGTGAGTTTGAGTCCGAACTGGGCTCAATTCCGAGTGTAAAGTCTTCATCTGATGAGTCGTCTTCTGAGCTCTCTGCTGTGTTTTCTTCATATCGTGTGCAGTCTTGCATATAATGTTGTATATCCTGAGTTGCTTGTAAATCTTCTGCTTTGCTTGTATGGTTTTCTTGTCTTTTATTCCTTTCCATGGTGCTTGCTATCATGTTTATTGTTTCTTTAGAGAAGTGTATTGTAGGTAAATTGTTATCTGCTAATATGCTGTTTATTACTGAGGGGTAGAATCCTTCTTGGCGCAGCCCCAGTTTTATTGCTAAATTTGTTATTATCGTGATTCTTGTCTCTTCTTGTATTCTACTTATATTATTTTGGATGTTGTTTGCATTAGCCTGGCAATTTCCTGTATTTTTGGCTGTAACTTTGGCGTAACTTGTACGGTTGCTTGTAGCGGATGTTGCATTTCTGTTTGCTTTGATATCTTGAATTTTTCTTTTTATTAGGGCCTTTCTCACTGGACATTTTGCTGCTAAAGTTCTATGTTGTTGATTGCAGTTAACACATTTTTTTGTATTTTCTTTACATTCTCTGTATGTATGATCATGTAATGAACATTCAGAGCATATTTTATAGTTATTATCTTTAGGGCATTCCTTAAGCAGATGCTCATAAGAGTAGCATCTGTAGCAAAATGACAAATTTACAAATATATCCTCTTCAATGTGTTCACTTGGAATGTATTGGTAGGCTACAAACAATCCTCTTTCTATGGCTCTCTTTGCCATCTTCGGTGTTTCAAACTTTATTTTCATGGCGTGGGAATTGTTATGGATTTTTATCACCTCATCCACTGCAGCCCATTCGTTTTTCCTCTCGATACTGTCTTTAAGGTCGTCTTCTCCGTATTCTACCGTTGTAGCGTCTAGGTATTTTGCTACTTTAGTTTTCATGGAATTATATTCTGGGGGGTCTATTACCTCAAACTCTTCATTTGCAAAAACTGTCCTGTTCTCTGAATTAAGAATCTTTTCTGAGTCACCTTCGTGAACACTGACAAAGAATGCTGTGTTGGCGTGGATTACTCTTTGGACTCTAGCCTGGATGGCGCCTATACACTGCCATAACTTGAGCCGTCTACTTGGCTCGTCATGCGGTTTAGGACTATTGTCTTGTATCTTAATCTTCATTTTGAATCATGTTATTTTCTTCTTTCTTGAAGTTTTGCCACAAAGAAGGGTGACACATAAACCTAGCTATGCTGGCACTGAAATAGAGGCCAGAACGATGTCGAAGACCTAGAATCGAGGAAAGATTTTGAAAAACCTCACGGGCTACTTTCCTCGGATACTAGGCAGTCATGAGAACACGTCTTTCCCCTGCGGTTGCCGGAGGCAGACTGGATACAGATATCCAAAATACGGAAGTGGATGACAACTGTACCTTAGACAACAATGAATATGTCAAAGGAGAAGAGATTACTCTATCACCAATAATTGGTACAGCAAGAACAAATGAAGAAAGAAATGTACATGACAACTGTTGTGGATGTAATGATTGTTTCATTGCATTGTGCAACAATAACAAAAACATAAGAAAAGATGGTTTAACAAACATTATAAGAAACTTTACGAAATATAGTAAAAAAGAAACCACAGATTTGAGTACCCATGAAAAAGGTTGCATGTGCATTGAGCACTTAGTATATTATAAAGAAAAACAAATGAATATCGTTAGTAAATTATTAGAAAAAATCCAAATTGATAATACAAAAAAAGAAAGTAAAACTCGACCATTATAATAAAATATTTTCAATAGCTATATAATACAATGGAACGTAAATGGTCTGCAGACCAGATTACACCTAGGAGAAATACAACGATTACTAAGAGAATACGAACCTATGATATTATGTTTACAACATGTCAACAAAACAATATCAACAATAGGTAAATATACCTTAGCATCTTCATCTAGAGAGGAAGAAGGAAATTTAGGTACTGCTATATATACATAACAAAGTATGTTATGACAACGTACCTGTAAACTTTAATGATCTGCAAATATCGAGTATTAGAATATGAATAAAAAACGATAATTATGTAATTTATAATTTATACAACCAACCCAATAAAAATTATGACTTTGAAAAAGTTAAAGAATTACTTAATAATGCCAAGGAACCTACATTACTAGTAGGTGATTTTAACGCCCACAATCCGATGTGGGACTGTCATAGTACGGACTCAAATAGAGCAGGAAGTAAAATAGAAGAAGTCATAAATTCTTATGACATGTGGTGTATAACTGATAATGAAATCAACACATTTTTCTAAAACACATGGAACATTTTCCTCAATCGACTTAACTCTATGTACAACAAACATAGTTGACAGATTGGATTTGAATACAGTTGACAGATTGGATTGGAATACAGTTGACGACTTGCATACAAGTTATCATTTCCCAATATTAATTTCAATATTACAAAATAATCCCACCAAGCATGTCCCTCAATATAACATTTATAAAGCAGATTGGGAGCAATATGAATTCCACACTGGGAATATCCCACCATTTGAATATTCAAAAGCCCATAATGAAACTAATAAATTTCTTGTTGATTAAATTACAAATGCAGCTGATAAAGCAGTACCAAAATCCAAATCTCATCCAACAAAACACAGTCCCATTACCGATATTAGAAGGAACCTTATGAAAGCTGACTATATTATTATTAGAAATAAATACATTAAAACCTCCATATAACAAAATATCTGCAAAATTTAAAAGAGAAGTAATACAAGGAAGAATCATTTCATGGAGAAAATATGTATCAAATCTCTCTAATAATACTCCCATACAAAAAATATGGGAAAATGCAGGAAAATAAATGGTACCCATGTTAAACCACCTACACGTGCCATAATAAAAGATGGGAAAAGAATACTTGATCCTAAAGAAATAAGTAATGTAATAGGTAAAAATTTAGCAAAAGTAAGTAGCAACAAAAATTTAGATGATGAGCATTTCTGAACAAAGAAAAATAATATGGAGTTAATAACGATAAATTGTGAAACCACACAAGATATATATTATAAAAGAAAATTTAATATGGAAGAGCTAGAATTTGCTCTGTTGAACAGCAATAAATCTGCCCCTGGAGGTGACAGTATTCGTTTTGAAATGATCTGCCATTTAGCACCTTTGGCAAAGACATACTTATCAGAGTTTTATAGCCACTTATGGCTTCAAAATTTATTTCATGATGAATGGCGTAAAGCTATAATTATTCCTATCCCCAAACCTGGAAAAGATCCCAGTAATGTAAACAATTACAGACCAATTTCTTTAACTAGTTGTCTATGCAAATTACTAGAAAAAATGGTAAATGCTAGACTAACATGGCACATTCGAGAAAACAAAATTTTGACTTCCACTCAATTTGGGTCACAAAGTAACAGATCGACACTGGATTCTCTGTCTAACTTGGAAGACCATATACGAAGAGGATGTGAACGAAAACAAATTACTATAGCCGTCTTTTTTGACATTGAAAAGGCATATGATACTACATGGAGATATGCAATATTAAAAACGTTACATAAAAATAACATCCGGGGACATTTACCTAGGATTATCGAAAATTTTCTGACAAATCACACTTTTCAAGTGAGAATTGATGATGTATTGTCAAGTACATTTCCACTTGAAAATGGTGTTCCATAAGGAATTATCCTTAGTGGCACACTGTTTACTTTAGCAATAAATGATATGAGTAATAATCTGCCTATTGGAATTGAAAGTAACTTGTACATGGATGATTTTACCATATATTATTCAGCATCTCGCGTAAAACATGCAGAGCGGATCATTATTAAAACTATAATAAAAATAGATGAATGAGCCTCATCTGTAGGCTTCAAATTTTCTATACAAAAGACTCAAGCAGTAATGTTTTATAAAAATAAAAAGTGAAAAAAAGGCGAAGAAATAAATTTAAAAATCAAAAATCATTCCATACCAATTGGCCAAACAGCAAAATTTTTGGGTTTAGTATTTGATACTTACTTGAACTGGAAAGCCCACATAACATACATGAAATCAAAATGTAAAAGAGCATTAAACCTAATTAAAAAACTATCGAACACTACTTAGGGAGCCGATAGACATACCCTTTCTTTACTGTATAAAGCAACACTGCTGACTGTCGTTGATTATGGAAGTGAAATATATGGCTCGGCATCAGACGCAATGCTGAAAACGGTAGACCCAGTTCATAATGAAGGCCTTCGAATATGTTCAGGAGCTTTTCGATCATCACCAACGTCTTCTTTACAACTTGAATGTGGTGAACTACCTTTGTCTCTCCAAATGATTCTCCAACCAAAAAATTATTTGTATTAAGAGATGTATTTATAAACAATCATCCACCTCCTTTCCCAATCAGAGCTAGAAGATTGAGTCGCTAAATATAAATATACAATTACCTTTAATATTAAAATTACCTCCTCCTTGGACAATGAATACAATGAGAATTTGTACAGACTTGAAATATTTATCAAAAAGTCATTCATATACTCCAGAATACCATAGACAACACACAGTAGAACATATAATCTGAAAAGATCCACATTACGCAATATACACTGACGGATCTAAATCACAATACGGAGTGGGATATGCTGCAGTACCCCAAACAAAACGTATCGGTTCTCTCTACCAGATAACGCATTAGTATTTACAGCTGAGTTATGTGCAATAGTATCAGCCATAAAAATAATTAGAGAAACCTCATGTAATAATTTTGTGATTTATAGCGACTCCAGAAGTGCTATAGAAGCCGTTCAAAGCTATAATAAAAAAAATAGTATTGTACAACTTATAAAGTTTTCACTCCATAAATTGTATAATAAGGGAAAAAATATTGAAATATGTTGGATCCCTGCCTATGTAGGGATTAAGGGAGATGAAGAGGGTGATAAAGCAGCTAAAGAAGCGGTCCACATGACAAGAGCAAATGTAGACATCCCTATTAGTGACTATACAAGATATGTAAAAACAGTCATTGTAAGTAAGTGGCAAAATACTCGTATATGGAATGAAGAACCTGAAAATAATAAATTAAAACAGATAAAATCCAGTGTTGGAAAATGGAGTTCGTCATAGCAGAGAGAGAGACCCGCACAAGTAATTCTGACACGTCTTCGAATAGGCATACTCGTTTGACCATGTGGCCTTACTCCCAAATACCCAGATTGCAATGTGTTGATAACATTTAAGCATGTACTCTGTAAATGTCCAAAATATAACCTGCAGTGATTATCAAATTTTGTAAATAGACCAATAAAAGTAATTTTGTCGGAATCTTCAACATTTTCAGTAGTACCCATTTTAATGTTCATGAGAAGCTGTGAGTTGATTGATAAAATATAAAAAATCAATCAATCAGTACAATGAACTTTAAAACAAGTAAATTTTATGATTTTACTTAGTTTATTTTGAATTTTAATATACCTTTTTAGTGAGTATATATGGAAACATGAGTATAAATGTATTTATTGTGTGAGTGTGTTCCAGTATGAAAGCGTATGCCTTTTTACAGCTGTTAATTTAATTTTCATTTTCGTTCACTCATCATTAGCGAGTGACCTATTTGGTCCCAGTGCTAGGCTTCTAGCCTAGACTTGTCATTTCATCCTAATCCTTCGGGCCAGCCCTATGAGAGCTGATAGTCAGCTCAGTGGTCTGGTTAAACTTTTTAATAATAATAATAATAATAATAATAATAATAATAATAATAATAATAATAATAATAATAATAATAATAATAATAATAATAATAATAATAATAATAATAATAATATCATCATCTTAACCCAAAACTCGCCCTAACATTCTTAAATGCTACGATAGTAAAGTCTTTCTTTTCTAAATCATGGAACCATAAACAAAGTAGCCTGTTATTGTCCACTTCTTTTAAAGCTAAATTATTATAGGCCTGACAAATATCGAAACACAGCAAATTAAATCCAAACCTCAGATGCAATAAGGCTGACACAATCTTTTGATTCAAGGTAGGACCTGGAAAAATGGCTTGGTTATGACTCATGGTTACCTCCTATCCTTACTCTTTTAGCAAAGATTAGAGAGTTACACAGCCCGACACTTAGTGGTTTCACGGTTCAATTTGAACACACCCATGTGAGGAAGGAAACTGTGACTTGGGTGTACCTCTAGGAACTGGGGAAGATTGTCAATTCTCTGAATTATTCCACTCTTTAACTGGTCTTTAAATACCTTGTCCATAAGGAATCATCTATTCTCTGAATTATTCCACTCTTTAACTGGTCTTTAAATACCTTGTCCATAAGGAATCATTCATTTTCGTCTTTTTGAAGTTCCTTGAAGTTATATTTCAACACCATTAAAGCTAATCATAATATGTACCCAATAAATGAGCCACCTCAAAATTCCACAAAAGAGAGACTACAATCCTACCATCACCGTCTCTTCCCATATTGTCAAGGACATACTTAACTAGCTTGTTATTAAGCTCTGAATCTTCCGCTTCTGGGCCTTCATTACTCATGTTCATATACCAGGAACAATTCTCTTCCAAAACATGGTTTAACGCTTTTTCAAGCTGGGATTCTATAAGGTTTCTCTTCTCGTTCAATATAGAAAATTCTGTAGGGAGCAAACTCTTTTCAGTGGTAAGTTCAGATAAAAGACAATTATTAAAATTCATATCAATAGTAAATTCTGGACCTGTAGTCGGATTACTACTAAATCTACTTTTATATGGCAAATAAGGGAGATTTTGAAGAAGCTGGTCTGTATTACCCTGCAATAATATCCCTGCATGGGTTTCAGCATAAACTAAAGTTTTATTCAGACCAAGTAAAATCTCATTTTGAGGTTAGCAGTGGCATGACTTTGACCCTAGAATAAAATCGACACCATCAATTAAGCCATCGTGACATGAAAGGTTCTTATCAGCTAATACATAACGTCTGTCTTTGAATCCTTGTAAAACTTTACCCAACTGAGGAAGTTTCAATGCAATACTTATACTTGGAATGCATAGGGCCTTAACTACTTGGACAACACCATTAATTTCAGCATTAACTTCCACCAACCTGGTTAAATATTTCCGGGAAGAATTTATACCATTTAAAGTTAGTGATACGTTATCCTTGATAACCTTCAGGTTCAAGTTTTCAGCCACTGTACTGGAAATAAAATTAGATTGACAGCCACTGTCTTTAAGGCTTCTGATTAGCAGTTTACCCTCAATATTACAGGTAAATGTAGTTAAAACTGACTCCACATCTGAGTCTACCTGGAAAGCTTCTGTTACATTAACAACACAACTATTGGTTGGCTTACCAGATTTTTCTTTCATTTTAGGCATACTCTTCTCAGAATTAGAGCTAGACTGAAGAGGCTTTAAATCTATACCTACAAGCATTACTCTCATGATTCAGATTTGAAAACTTAATGCAGCCTTGTAGGCTTTCAAGTTTATCAATCTTAGAACTGGGTGAACAATATTTTGTACACTTAAAAGTTGGATGATTTGCTTCAGTGCCATCAAGTTTAGTGCAAATGCTGCAAGGCTTGAAGGTTTTTGACTTAACTGTTTCAGGTTTTATATTAATGGCCATAGCAGAGGCGACATTATCAACAGACATTGGGTTAGCTTGCTTTAGGGCAGCATTCTTGCAATTAGGCTTCCCCCTGACTTTGGCCCGCTAGATACCACTCGGTAGCGTAAAAAAAATTTTCTAGAATTTCACTCAATTTTGGTTTATGATTATTAGTAATTTGGATCAAGTGATTCCTAAAGGATATATTCATCCCCTCCCAAATGAAATATTGAAGCACTGTGTCAATATCGATCTCTAGCTTTCGCACTCTTTCAACAATTAAACGGTCTCTGGAAATAAAATCATATGGGTCAGCACTATTATTAAGCCTAAGTTCCGATAATTGTTTCAGAATATTGAATTTCTGAGTATCACTCGATGCAAGAGCTTTAATTAACAGATCCTTGGCAAAAGAGTAACCTCCCTCATCCGCTTCTAAAGAGTTTACTAAAACAAGTGCTCTACCATTAATCTGCTGGTTCCTAGGGCCTGATCTTGTGCCGCTGTTAGCATTCCTTCTGTTTCCTTCTTGAGTTCTCCCCTCTGTAGCCATTGCCACGTTTCATCGCTGGCCAGTTCTTTAGTCTGTCTCATGCACTGTCCATGCATTGGTTTGTTGTGCCATTCCTCTGTTCAGTTTTTCATTCTCCTGTCTCTGTATATTTCTTCCAGTCCTTCTTCCCATGCACTCATTAGACACTTGTCTTCACTGGTTTTCAGATATTGCCCCAGTGCTCTGCTGTCGATGTTGATGCAGTCCTATAGCTATGCTTAGTAGCCCTCTCCCCCCTTCCTTTCGTGTTATGTATAGTCTGTCTGTATTTGCTCTTGGGTGTAGTGCTTTGTGTATTGTCATGTGTTTTCTAGTTTTCTGGTCTGTGCTGCGGAGTTCAGCCTTCGTCCATTCCACTACTCCTGCGCTGTATCTGATTACTGGTACTGCCTATGTGTTTATGGCTTTCGTTATGTTTCCGGTGTTGAGTTTTGACTTGACTAATGCCTTAAGTCTCTGCATATATTCTTTCCTGATCGTGTCCTTCATCTCTTGGTGTTTTATATTCTCTCCTTCTATTATTCCCAGGTATTTGTATCTTGTCTCATCTATGTGTTTGATGCTATTCCCGTCTGGTAGATTTATCCCTTCAGTCTTTGTTACTTTGCCTTTTTGTATGTTGACCAAGGCGCATTTTTCTCTTCCAAACTCCATCCTGATGTCCCCAGAGACAATCCTTACGGTCTGGATTAGGGTATCTATTTCCTTGATGCTCTCAACATACAGCTTGATGTAGTCCATGAACATCAGATGGTTGATTCTATTTCCTCCTTTCTTGAGTTATTATTATTATTATTATTATTATTATTATTATTATTATTATTATTATTATTATTATTATTGTTATTATTATTATTATTATTATTATTATTATTTTATAAAATTATTGAGTATACTCTCTTTTCTGATAATATGAGCATTATCATTAGCATCTAGGTCATTAGTCAGTCAAATTATACATGACAATAAAGCGTATATCTACAAAAACCGGTTTTTTGTTGTTTGAATCTGAGCTTATTATTTTCCTAAATACAAACGACATGTTACATGTTGAAAGGCTAAGAACGGTCAAGTTTCCTTAGTGATTGCTTGAACCAGTTTAACTTTGTAAGAAAAATTATATCTTCAGTATTATAGCATTTAGCAAAGAAGACAGTTCACCCATAAACCCTTTGAGTAAACTAAAAAGCGATGTAGTTTTACCTGGCTAATACTAAAGCTACAAAAATTCATGATATACACAACTGCATGAAAATTTTAAGAATTATCACTGGTGTAACATTAATGATATTGTTTGTGACTTGTACAATTCTTTTGCTAGAATAATGTCCTTCTCATTTATATTTATGTAGGGAAATATATCCAAATACGATTTTTTTGCTCAATTTCAGATAGAACTTTAGAGTGACTCATTCATACAAGTTCAAAGGTTTTGTGGTCATACAAGAGTTAAGAATAGACATCTCCTTCGGTGGTTTATGTTTTAAGGCCGAAGGCTTTTAAAAGATCTTTCAAGCTAAGACAGGAAAGGAAACTCAATTACCCCTCGCAGAAATTGAGGAGGTCTGTAGTTCAGGAAAGTAATGATCGCGGAGGACTGTTTCATTGCTGCAGCTGAGATGCTAATTGCACGATCATGGAAATTGGCTCTCGGTAACTATTTGTTCCCAGAGGCGTCGAAGGGATATATGTAGTGAACAGGGTTTACCTAACTCCTTGAGTCTGCCTTGAAAACTGTTTACGATATTTCTTGATTTTGTGCTATTCAAAAAGATAATTATATATCGCTCAATATCTCAAACGTCAATATTAACCGGTACTAAATTACCAGCTTATCTTTCTACGTCATATTTCATTTTACGAAAAGAGACCGAAAACTTGAACCAAAGTACTGAGAATTGAAGTAATGGTTATACACACTAATAATTTGGTGCCTGTGGTCATGTTCCAAACATTCAAATTATGGAGTGGCTCCTTTCTGTTAAGTGGTATTGGAAAATAAAATGGATGCGGTGTAGGGTTATAATTATGCACAGGATAGTATCAATATCAAAGTGCCATGAAAGTTCATTCTTAAAGTTTCTTGGAATAGAATTCCATATCTGGTATATAAATTATATATATATATATATATATATATATATATATATATATATATATATATATATATATATATATATATATATATATATTGTTATGGGCCCACGCCCATCGAACATACACAAGTCTCTTAAAATACAAATAAAGTCACTAATGACCAAGTCCACAATAGGTGGAATGGCCGCAACAGAGTGTACAGAGATGGAATCAAGGAGGATAAAGAAAAACTGAAAATAAAACCTTAATATTTAATACAAACTTTTAGAAAGAAATGACCACAGAGCTACTTACAAAATACATTAAATAAACACAAAAATCAACCACACACAGAAAACATCGAATAACAAACACACTTACACCAAATTAAGACAGACTATGCAATTACACTTTAAAGAGAGGGCCCTGAAAGTAATAGAATGTCAAAAAGTCAGAATAACCTAACTTATTACACACTAAATATTTAACACTAACAAAAAAATAAATTGCTTCCCTTAAGTGAGCTCTAAACGGTGGTGGTGGCTAACACAGCCTTAAAATCACAGGTCGAGGGGAATAATATATATTCTTGAGACCTTACCAAATGTAAGAGAGGTCCCCTTGGCAAAATAACTGGGCCAAGGGCGCAGACTGAAGAAAGAATCACTTTAATGTTGCAAGACGATCAATGGACACGGCCGTCCGACAGGTAATCACACCTTACCAGTTGGCAGAGAGGTCCCCTTGGCAAAATAACTGAACCAAGGGCGCAGACTGGAGAACAATCAATCTCTCAAAGGAGGACAGCAGCAGCAACTGGAGAAAGGCAGGTCTCGTAATCCCAAAATAAGTCAAGCCCTAACAATGTTAATGGTCCAGAAACGACTGACTCAGTCCTGGCAAGACAGCGCTGAATACAGCTCCGGATGAGAAGCCAACACCACACGTGAAAATAAAACAAGCTCATTGTAATTAAAACTATACAACAAGTCAGAAATGTCGGGGAGGAGGAAACAGGGTCATTACATTCCAAAAAAATAATTACTGCCAAAGTGACTTATTCAAAACAAATTAATTTGTTAAATTAAACACATACTGACACCTCCTCACCCAACAAAAAAAAATTTTCCACAAGAAAATTTTTCTACAAAGTATTGAACTTAACTCAAAATTTAAAGAAATATATTAAAATGCTAATATCAAAAGCAAACATAGCAATTCAATCTATATGAAATAAAACAGGGACAAAAAGAAAAATTAAAGTCTAATGACAAAACTCAAAAAGTGATTAAAAATACTATATCACATTGCCGGCAAAAATAGATTAGAGATAGTGGCAAAAAAATTTTGTACCACTTTCAATACAGTCAATAGATATCAAATCTTAACCTTAATACTAAGACTCAAAGCTAATACAAGTAAATAACTTATAGTGACCACGCCAAAAATAACATCAGTATCAACATACGAAGAAATATGGTAATATCCCCATGAACTCACAAGTGGAGTGGTGGGCACAGGTTAGCAGAGCAGCAATGTTAACAAGACTATCCTATTACTAGACTAAACCTAGATAACCGACAACAAAAATATAAATCGACCACAATGGGACTAGTGTTACCTCAACCAAGGTCACCACTCATACACCAGCCCGTAGCGCCTAAAAAACGGCCGTGCTGTGCTACAGACCCGTGAGCCCGTGACCTGGCTAAATTATTCTGAAAACACAAATATCAGTCAAACAAAAATAAGGACCAAAACCTTAATAGATTAATCTTAACTTAGTCTAGGTCACCACTCATACACCAGCCTGTAGCGCCTAAAAAACGGCTGTGCTGTGCTACAGACCTGTGAGCCCGTGACCTATCTAAGCTATGTAAAGAAAGAATTAATGTGGACCATTCGCATAAACAAAGAACAGGGACATAACAGTATATGATTAATGATTTATAAAAACTAACCATCAACCACCAAAAATAAAAAAAACGTAACACACTGTCCACATATCAATGATTTACTACACACTCAATATTGTGGCCCTTCACAACACTTTCCAATAATGCCTCTTTTCACTCCAGAGAGCGTCCTTACTCAACACTACTTGTTTTTGCGACTCATTGAGTTTCAAAGAGCGTCTTTTCACTACACTTCACTCAGTTTTAGTGCCTCTACACTTCAGAGAGCGTCCTCACACTAAACGGGTTTGGGCCTTAAATACACACATCATTAATGGACATACACAAGATTTGTAACACCTTAAAATTAAGCTGGACATACACAAGACAATGGTAACACCTTAAAGTTAACCTGGACATACACAAGACAATGGTAACACCTTAAAATTAACCCCCACCAACAACACATACTAAAGTAAACAGAAATCAAAAGTACCCTTAACCACTCTTAATCAAAGACGACACCGAAGGAAAACCTGCAAATCACGACATTTAACATCTTAATCTTAAATACTTAATCCTAAATTATTTCATAAACAAAACAAACACCTGACACTACATTATTACAACACACCTGGAAACAACACACCTGGAAACCTGTACATTCAATAAATTTATAGGATTAATCAAATCAATTAATATAAATATATACAAAACAACTTTACAAATAATAATTAACGAAGAACAAAAAGGTTTTGCTCAAATCAACCTATCGATCAGTCACTGTTGTGTGACAGCGCATCAGTGACAACATTACTTTTGCCTGGAATGTGTGAAAAGCTAAAATTCCATTCCAGGAGCAGGAGGCTCCAACGCATCAGGCTTTGATTTTTATTCCTAAACTTGTTCAAGAAAATCAACGGATTATGGTCCGTTAATATTTTAATCGGAGTCCCTGTAGAGGATAAATACACCTGAAAATGATTAACAGCTAAAATTAATCACAAAGTCTCTTTCTCTACAGTCGAGTATTTCCGTTGTGCCGGGGATAACTTTTTGGAGAAATAGGCAACAGGATGAGATACTCCATGAGCATCTTCCTGCAACAAAACTGCTCCAACCCCAACATGACTCGCATCAGTAGCAAGCAAAACAGGAATGTCAAAATCAGGGGCTTTCAATATAGGGAAATTCATTAGGACTTGCTTTAATTTTTCAAAGGCATTTTGGGCATCATTAGACCTTACAAAAGTCACATTCTTACGTAGTAAATTAGTCGGGCTCAGCGATATCAGAAAAATTCTTAACAAATCTACGATAATACCCTACTAAACCAAGGAATTTTCTGACATCCCTGCGACACTTCGGTATTTCAATATGCCTAATAGAGTCTACGTTTGCCTGTTTTGGAGCCACTCTCCCAAATCCTACTTCGTGACCCAAATACACAACCTTTGCTTTGGCAAACTCACTCTTTTTGAGGTTTATAACCAAACCAGCTTTCCTAAGTACCTGAAATAAGGCCTTAATACGTTTAAGATGGGTGTCCCAGTCATCACTATAAATCACAACATCATCAATATAAACAACACACTCCTCTAAACCTTGGACCAAAGTATTCATTAACCTTTGAAAGGTTGCAGCAGCATTCTTCATCCCAAAAGGCATTACTTTACATTGGTAGAGTCCTCGCTGTGTTACAAACGCTGACAAATCCCGTGCCCGTTTGGACAGCGGAACTTGCCAATACCCCTTTAACAAATCGAATTTAGTTATATATTTTGAATTCCCTATCCTGTCAATACAGTCCTCTATCCTGGGTAAAGGATAACTATCAGGCTTTGTGACCTCGTTGACTTTGCGGTAATCAAAACAAAGCCTGAATTGACCATCCTGTTTCTTTACCAAAACAACAGGTGAAGACCACGGACTGTTGCTGGGTTCGATCAGCCCGTGTCGTAACATATAATCAACCTTTTTATCCACAACATCATTTTTAAATGGATTTAACCTGTAAGGGGATTGTTTTACTGGAGTTGCGTTACCCACATCCACATCATGTCCAAGGACAGTGGTCTGTCCTGGAACATCCGAAAATAAATCCTTATAACTAAAAACTAACTTTTTCAAAGATCCCTGTCCTACTAAATTCAAATGTGAAACCATTTCTGAAAAATTTTCTAAAGAATGTTCATTATCATTAGGCCATTCGGCACCATCAAAACAATCATCATCAAAATTAATCACGTCTGGAAAAGAAAAAGAATTAATACCATTACTCTTTGTAGTATCACCAACTAATGCCACGGGAATAACTTTGTCACGACCTTTATAAGCTTTTAACATATTTATGTGACACAGCTGGTAGGGTCTCCTCCTTTCAGGAGTTCCAACTAAATAATTAACATCACTTAATTTCTTTAAAATTTTCCACGGTCCTGAAAATGAAGCTTTTAAAGGGTTTCTTGGAATGGGAAGCAATACCAAAACATTATCACCCACTACAAAATTACGCTCCTTAGTCTATCTGTCAAAAGAGTATTTCATTTTCTTTTGGCTACACAATAAATTTTCACCAGCAAACTTCCAAGCCTTCGTTAATTTATCACCCAAATTACTAACATAATCTAATAAATTTATATCAGGGGCGTCCCCCTCCCAAGATTCACGAACCACATCCAATGGACCACGCACACAATGACCAAAAATAAGGCTGAAAGGTGAAAATCCTAAAGATTGACTCGGCACTGACCGAAATGCAAATAATAAATAAGGTAGTTCCTTATCCCATTCGGAACCATTAACCAAACAATATTTTTTTATCATAGACTTCATGGTTTGATGAAATCCTTCCAAAACACCTTGACTTTCAGGATGGTACGGAGAAGAAGTCACATGTTTAATTTTTAATTCAGCCATCTTCTCACTAAATAATTTACTCAGAAAATTAGACCCACAATCGGACTGAATTACTTTGGGCATTCCGAACCTGGTGAAAAATTCAATTAATACATCAACAATTTTAACAGTTTTTACATTTCGTAGTGGTATTGCCTCAGGATATCGAGACATCCTATCCATAATTGTTAAAATATACTGATTGCCACTACGAGTTTTCGGCAGAGGACCAACCACGTCAATAATTGCCTCTCTGAAAGGTTCAGAAAAAACAGGAATAGGATGTAATGGTGCCTTTGGAATTGGTTGATTAGGCTTCCCGACCTTTTGACATGCATCACAACTATTTACAAATTTTTTAACATCATCTTTCATCTTAGGCCAAAAATAACTTTCACACAATTTACGAGTGGTTTTAAAAACACCAAAATGACCAGCCAAACCATTTTCATGAGCCAATGTCATTAACTCCTTTCGATAAACAAAAGGAACCCTAATCTGTTTTACAATTTCACAACCTGTGTTAATGGCATCAAAAGGTCTACTTATTCTATACAAAATATTATTAATTATCTTAAATCGAGGGACAGTCAAATCAGTAATTTCGCCAGACTCAACTGGCAGGTCTTTAAAATCTGCTTTCTGAGCTGTAATAAGTTCCTTAGTAGTCCAATTAAGTTTATTATCCAACACACCACTATCTACAACTAAGCTATCACTACGATCTAAACTACTCAAATCAACATCAACTACTGACTCTGCCGAGTCAACACTACTAGCCTTCGATCGAGTGACTACAGATATTTCATTACTGGAATTTAATACAATAGGGAAAGTTTTATTTATTAGGACGACATCATTCCCTAACACCAAATCCACATCTTTAATAGGAAATTTATCAATAATGGCCAGTTTTAAATAACCTGAAAAAGACGGGCATGATAAATAAAAACTCTCAACCGGGTAAGACCTGACCATATCTGGAAAACCACTTAACAAAACATATTCCTTATTTGAACATTCCAAATCAATAGGTAAAGATTCTCTGAGAATTAAAGACTGAGCAGCCCCAGTGTCACGCAAAATTTTAACCTTTCTTTGCTCAGTCGAATTCCCAGAGCGGACAAAACCATTAGACAAAAATTTCTGAAAAGGAGCCAGTGACTTATTGCCTAGTCATTGATTATTAGAGGTCTCAGCCACTGACTCGTTCTCATTCCTTCGAATGGCCATACCGGTCGTCTTTCGGTCCTTTGTGACCTTTTAAATGCATAACACATGCTCTTGACGTGTCCCTTCTTATGACAGAAGAAACAAGTCATAGTTCTCAACTTCTCCCGGTTATCTGTGGTCTGCCTTCTATAGCCGTTAACAGGAGTAGTACGAGAACCATAATTATCATTAGGCCTGTTATACCTGTTCTGGTTACTACTGTTAACTCTCACCCAACCAGATTTCTCATTTCTGTGTACCTCCCCTATCACATTTTTATGAGAGAGGAGGTACTCATCACTTGCAATAGCCACCTCCTGTAAAGTTTCTAATTTTAACTCTTCGAGGTGTACCTTCACCTCATTTGGCATGGACCTTTTAAACTCCTCAACCAAAATCAATTCTTTTAATTTCTCAAAGTCCGTCACCTCCTTAGACTTTAACCAGTCGCCAGCAAACTGCTCTTTAGCCCTGGCGAACTCTACAAAAGTCTGCCCTCTTTCCTTCTGTAAATTACGGAAGCCTTGTCGGTAAGCTTCCGGTACCAACTCGTAAGCCTTCAAAACTATGGCCTTCACAGAATCATAATCTGAGGACAGATCTTCATCCAAGGTAACGTAAACTTTCTGGGCCTTACCTTACAATTTACTCTGAATAAGAGTGGTCCAATACTCCTTTGGCCACTCCAACCTTGAGGCTATCCTCTCAAAAGAAACAAAAAACTCTGCCACGTTGACTTCCTAAAAATTTGGGACTAACTTTAGAGTTTCAGTTAGATTAATACAAGGCATTGCAGACACATTATGTTGGGAAGAAGAAGAACCCCTATTACTCAATGCTTGCATAGCAAGTTCGTGCTGTCTCTCTCTCTCTCT
Source organism: Macrobrachium rosenbergii (assembly GCA_039081455.1). Classification (NCBI taxonomy): domain Eukaryota; kingdom Metazoa; phylum Arthropoda; class Malacostraca; order Decapoda; family Palaemonidae; genus Macrobrachium; species Macrobrachium rosenbergii. The sequence continues at coordinate 646,984 of JANJGK010000022.1, forward strand.
CTCTCTCTCCTCAGCCTTCAACCTTTGGAGATCTATTTCCATTCTTTTCAACTGAATCTGCCTATCTAAAAGTTCTACTGACACTGCTTCCTCCACCTGCCTAGTCTCTGGTTTACATTCTGCCTTCATCACCTTAATATAACCTTTTCATAAACTTTAAGAAGCAACAAGCCCTTCCTAACAGACCCAGGATTTTCAATTTCAACAAATCCTGCTTCACACTCTAAATCAGACTTATTCAAGTCTGCCAACCTGTCTTGCCACCCCTCTCCACTCAAGAGTTCCGGGATATTCAAATCAGCCATAGTAAATTAATTGCGCACAAGTAAATATATAAATGTATCTCACAAAATATACCCAAAAACAAACCAATACACTGTACACTAATAACCACACAAATATCCTACCACGGTCAAAAAAAAAATCATAAACACTGATCAACACAAAAATATAGGATGGAAGGTATTACTATGCTGCAAACACCCCAAGAATCCACTCTATACAGTCTAGTGACTACAGGATCCGATAAATCCTAGCAAGGTCGCCAAATGTTATGGGCCCATGCCCATCAAACATACACAAGTCTCTTAAAATACAAATAAAGTCACTAATAACCAAGTCCACAATAGGTGGGATGGCCGCAACAGAGTGTACAGAGATGGAATCAAGGAGTATAAAGAAAAAAACTGAAAATAAAACCTTAATATTTAATACAAACTTTTAGAAAGAAATGACCACTGAGCCTCTTACAAAATACATTAAATAAACACAAAAATCAACCACACACTGAAAACATCGAATAACAAACACTCTTACACTAAATTAAGACAGACTATACAATTACACTTTAAAGAGAGGGCCCTGAAAGTAATAGAATGTTGAAAAGTCAGAATAACCTAACTTATTACACACTAAATATTTATCACTAACGAAAAATAAATTGCTTCCCTTAAGTGAGCTCGCAGACTGAAGAATGAATCACTTTAATGTCGCAAGACAATCAATGGACACGGTCGTCCGACAGGTAATCACACTTTACCAGTTGGCAGAGAGGTCCCCTTGGCAAAATAACTGAACCATGGGCGCAGACTGGAGAATAATCAATATCTCAAAGGAGGTCAGAAGCAGCAACTGGAGAAAGGCAGGTCTCGTAATCCCAAAATAAGTCAAGCCCTCACAATGTTAATGGTCCAGAAACGACTGACTCAGTCCTGGCGAGACAGCGCCAAATACAGCTCCGGATGAGAAGCCAACACCACACGTGAAAATAAAACAAGCTCATTGTAATTAAAACTATACAACAAGTCAGAAATGTCGGGGAGGAGGAAACAGGGTCATTACGTTCCAAAAAAAATAATTACTGCCAAATGTGACTTATTCAAAACAAATTAATTTATGTTAAATTAAACACATACTGACAATATATATATATTATATATATATATATATATATATATATATATATATATATATATATATATATATATATATACAAATATATATATATATATATATATATATATATATATATATATATATATATATATATATATAGATAGATAGATAGATAGTAGGAAGGGTTTCAAAACAGATGTCTGTTTCTTATCGGCGCATTTTTAATGATGAAGTTTTCATTCTGAGAATTACAGTAATAAAATAAAATGACAACTAAAGTACTCTTCTATAAATACACAATTAGAGTGCAATCAATATAAAGGAAATGAAAAGAGCACCACGGGAGGGAACTCAAGTACCATTCATTCATTATTTGGCAGTAGAGGAAGGAAGACGAGAGGCGAAGGCAAGTCTTCTAGTCTATAACTAAGATTTTTTCACGTAACGAGAACCTAATATTATAGGCTATTATACCCTTAGTATCAGCAGTAGTTTGGTTGGTCAGTTTCGGAACACTTGTTTTTATAAAGAGCGATTCAAAGACCACCAGCTGTTGCGGAGAAGACGATTTTGTAAGGATTTTAAAGTGCTTATATTCAATATTACTCTTGCATTTCTTTCCATGGTCACGGATGCTGGAAAATTGAAGAGATGATAATTCAGTACGAACCTCACCCCCAATGGCAGTATGGTCGGACCTTCAGAAGTCTTCTTGAGGCTCCGATTCATTTTCCTAGATCACATCTAGCACAAGTTTCAAAACAGACAACGTTAGTTAGATGCCTTAATTACGAGGTTCAACTTGTAATGTTCAGCTTGAATATGGGCCTGGTCCCTGACACGTGACAATAATAAAACTACGCCGATATGAAACAGACTTCTACATTGAAATTATATATATATATATATATATATATATATATATATATAATATATATATATAATATATATATATATATATATATATGTAAGTTAGGTAAGCATGGCATTAAGCTGTACGTCATAATATACATAAAGTATTACTTCCCTACTGTCATTTGAAATATGCAGTAGCAGTAGCTGCCAAATTTCTTATGCATATGAATTAATTTTTTTATTGTGATGTGCGAAAGAGTTGGAATTTTTGATGATCAGGAGCAACAAGCTCTACATATTACTGACTGAGGTGTACCGTTCTCGTTAACTTATTTGGGCAAGTTGATGCCCGAACAGTACTTGAAGAGTATATGGGAATAATTTTTCCATAGAAAAACGGCATCATTTGGCATTAGTAATTTGAATTATAATGGCCAGAGATTTCGGAGATTTCGGAGGATTTCATTTCTCTCTGATCACGAAAGGACTTGGTGACAATGGTAGAGCGCACCGAATGGTTATAGTGTAATTAACGATAAAAGACCACTCATATTTTATCGAATTTTTACGATTTCTGTAAACTCGAAAAGAATCCTGAAATAACCAATTATTTAAGAGACTCAATCGCACAAAAATTTAAGCGCAATATAATAGTTATTAACCTTTCTATTATACCAGTATTTCAAACGTACATTATTTCACTGAAGCCTAAAGTTGCACCTATCAATAGTATCCATTCGAAACCAGTTGCGGGCACAGAAACTGGAAATTGCAATTACGAAAATGCTGGAGTGCAGTAATTGAATTGGAATTTTATGGTAATTATATTAAGGTTTCGAATGTGAATCTGTAGTCACACGAATTTTCTTCATATTAAACGAAGACCAATTCGTGCAACGTCCCATTAAAATCTGTTACAGGAACAGAATCAACACTTTTTTGAAAGTGTACGTAGCGTAATCCTAGCGATCTTTCTTCAGGAAAAAGACGTGAAAAGGTTCGACCCATGATAACACTTGCATCCTTTCCCCTCTCTCTCAACTCTCTCTCTCATCGTTTTCCGAAGCTCACCCACCCTAACCTCACTCATTCTCTCAAAGCAATTAAATGGACTATTTAAAGAAACACAATAGTTTCTACAAAAATAGGTTTATTATTCAAATAACCCAACAAGAAATGAATAAAACAAAGCAAAGATTAAAATGCATAATAAATGAATTATCGAGTCAGATAATTAAACCCTAAACTGCAAAACACTTCTGATTAAAGAAGTCTCATTATGGCTAATAGCCTGAAAATCCCCAAAATCACACATCCTCACAAATCGATAACTAAAAGTCATGTAAAAAAAAAAACAGTCTACCACAATTCCACATGTCATTCCAACATGTCCACATGTTATTCCAACATGTCCACAGACATCTGTCGAAAGAATTAAACATGATAGAAAACTCCCAAAAACATATGAAATGCAAAACACAATAATGGAAAGTGTAAAATGCATAGCCAAGATATGGCAAACGTAACATAACAAAATAATAATATAAAAGAGGTATGAATATTCATATTAAATCTCCCACACCAGTTCAAAAGTTCATAATGATCAGAAAATCATGGTAAAAATCACAAGTTCAATTTCCTCCCATAAAAACAGAGATTTGGAACTCTACCTTATCTGCCGATTTTCAAAGCCTGGGACGACTCCAAAGCTTAGGAGGCTCATTAGGAACTATTTATTTATCAGCAGGGAGAGAAAAACTGAGAGCTAAAATTACACTGAAAAAGAGATGGTTCCGTTGCTGATCTTTAAAGACAAAGCCTTTTTGATAGTTTAATGTATATATAAAAATATAGTTGGCACTTGCCTCCGTTGGCTCCAAAGATTAAGACAGAAGTTTTAAGAGAGAGAGAGAGAGAGAGAGAGAGAGAGAGAGAGAGAGAGAGAGAGAGAGAGAGAGAGAGAGAGAATTGTGGCCATTTCCGTCATAATCGAGAAAAGAAAATGACTGCACCAATTACTTCTTTCAGGCTTCATTATCCAATTTTCGTAGTTATGGTGACCGAGTAAGAACCTAATTAGCCAATCACTTGGCGAAAGTAAATGCCACCTCGTTCCTCTCCTGTCACGCTTTGCCATTTTCAAGCGAGGCAATGACGAGCAAACACAAATCTCCTCGGAATGTTATTTATGGCAATGCAAAAACAGAGTTTCGTACTTTTAGCATGCATCACTGAGGAGCATTGAGCATTTTCCCATCGGGATAACACACAGTTCTCGAACCATTGCGTTATTTTCGCTCTTCCATTTCGCTAATCAGATTGTTGAACCATAAAAGAAACTTGTGATTTTTTCATGATAATTTTGACTGAGTTTTAATTATACTAACTACTAGTGCAGAAGGCCTCTCTACGTATAACATCTCTTTAGCCTGGATACAGTTAAACTTCAGTAATCCTGTATATGCCGAGAATATGACTTTGAAATTTAATTGTTTTCTTGTACTTAGAGAAAATGCAATGTGCAATTGCTCCTTGATAGTAGAAGGAAGGAAACAGTCGCCCTCTTCCCGTTTTTACTCTGACATTACTGGAGTTTACTTCCCTTCGTGCAAGAGTTTTTTAGACTGGTATCATTTACGCCAGTCTTTAATTTACAGTTTGTGAAGGCTGACTTGTCAAATAAGATGGTTTCCCTATTGCCAGTGCATTAGGCAGCTGTTTTTCAAGAAAAGGATGAGCAAATTAGTGTAAGCATCATGAAATCCTGATGTCATCATGAGCGAATGAATGTCTCGGATTATCTGGACCTGGATGACTAGTTATTGTTTATATTTTTATTTACACATTTTCCTGTTCTCATTCGAACAGAAACGAATGAAGAACAAGAAATTGAGAATTTTATATTGATAAGACAGAAATCTTAAAGTTGTGATGAGTGAAAAGCTGGAGACATAGAGTTATGATCCTACATAAAAAAAGACTTTTAGTAGAACCTAAGAAAGGGTTCCTTGTGTCATTCAGGCCATGCTGAGTCATGCATTCGGTTACGTTTGCCTTTAGACCATCAAAATCTACGGTAAGTGCTGAAGGTAATAATATATTCAGTATTTATATAGTTTAATTGTCGGTTACTGTGAAAATTTTCAGTGGCTTGATTAATAGGCGAACGTGGACGAGTTTTGTCATTTATATAAGACGGCCCACCCTAGGACTTTTTTGGTAATGATTCCATTTGAATCGTTCGAAAAGTACTCCTAGTTTTCTTTAGAATTATAGATATTATCTTAGGTTTAAGATAATGACCATGTAAAATTTATAAACGACTTAGACAATTATTCTTTCTCTCTGTTAGGTGCTTGATTGTCTCATTTGCCGAGATTCAGGTTTATTCGAAGTATACATTTTTCTATGTAAATTCCCAACGTTTGAAAAACATTCAACAGTGAATGTTTTTCAAACAGTATCTCAGTGGTTTGTTTTACGCTTTAACTATTTGGACATTGAATTTTGTTCATGAAATATTACATATACTCTTCCAGAGTATTCCCGTAATTTATTATTGGTTAAGCCTGCTAAATATTTGCTGAATTTTGTTCATGAAATATTACAGATACTCTTCCAGAGTATTCCCGTAATTTATTATTGGTTAAGCCTACTAAATATTTGCTGAATTTTTTTCATGAAATATTACAGATACTCTTCCAGTATTCCCGTAATTTATTATTGGTTAATGCCTGCTAAATATTTGCTGAATTTTGTTCATGAAATATTACAGATACTCTTTGAGAGTATTCCCGTAATTTATAACTGGTTAAGCCTGCTAAATATTTGCTGAATTTTGTTCATGAAATGTTACAGATACTCTTCCAGAGTATTCCCGTAATTTATTATTGGTTAAGCCTGATAAATATTTGCTGAACTTTGTTCATGAAATATTACAGATACTCTTCCAGTATTCCCGTAATTTATTATTGGTTAATGCCTGCTAAATATTTGCTGAATTTTGTTCATGAAATATTACAGATACTCTTCCAGAGTATTCCCGTAATTTATTATTGGTTAAGCCTGCTAAATATTTGCTGAATTTTGTTCATGAAATATTACAGATACTCTTCCAGAGTATTCCCGTAATTTATTATTGGTTAAGCCTGCTAAATATTTGCTGAATTTTGTTCATGAAATGGTACAGATACTCTTCCAGTATTCCCGTAATTTATTATTGGTTAATGCCTGCTAAATATTTGCTGAATGTTGTTCATGAAATATTACAGATACTCTTCCAGAGTATTCCCGTAATTTATTATTGGTTAAGCCTGCTAAATATTTGCTGAATTTTGTTCATGAAATATTACAGATACTCTTTGAGAGTATTCCCGTAATTTATTATTGGTTAAGCCTGCTAAATATTTGCTGAACTTTGTTCATGAAATATTACAGATACTCTTCCAGTATTCCCCTTATTTATTATTGGTTAATGCCTGCTAAATATTTGCTGAATTTTGTTCATGAAATATTACAGATACTCTTCCAGAGTATTCCCGTAATTTATTATTGGTTAAGCCTGCTGAATATTTGCTGAATTTTGTTCATGAAATATTACAGGTACTCTTCCAGAGTATTCCCGTAATTTATTATTGGTTAATGCCTGCTAAATATTTGCCGAATTTTGTTCATGAAACATTACAGATACTCTTCCAGTATTCCCGTAATTTATTATTGGTTAATGCCTGCTAAATATTTGCTGAATTTTGTTCATGAAATATTACAGATACTCTTCCAGAGTATTCCCGTAATTTATTACTGGTTAAGCCTACTAAATATTTGCTGAATTTTGTTCATGAAGTATTACAGATACTCTTCCAGTATTCCCATAATTTATTATTGGTTAAGCCTGCTAAATATTTGCTGAATTTTGTTCATGAAATATCACAGATGCTCTTCCAGAGTATTCCCGTAATTTATTATTGGTTAATGCCTGCTAAATATTTGCTGAATTTTGTTCATGAAATATTACAGATACTCTTCCAGTATTCCTGTAATTTATTATTGGTTAATGCCTGCTAAATATTTGCTGAATTTTGTTCATGAAATATTACAGATACTCTTCCAGTATTCCCGTAATTTATTATTGGTTAATGCCTGCTAAATTTTTGCTGAATTTTGTTCATGAAATATTACAGATACTCTTCCAGTATTCCCGTAATTTATTATTGGTTAATGCCTGCTAAATTTTTGCTAGCTCTTTATTGACGTTGGCTAATGGGGCCAAACATTTGTAGCATCCTGCCTTCTCATTTAGCATTTCTGTATCTTTTATTAGCCTTGAAGTATACGGGAGTTAACACACACACACATGCACACACACATGCACAAGCACGTCTTTCACATATCAGTATTTTCAATTAATTCAGTTATCATTTGATTTTACGTGCCGCATCCGCATTACAAATTGGATTGAATTTTATTTATCGTAATAATAGTAAAGCTTTTTAAAAAAAGATATGGCTTAGAAAATAATTATGATGCAGAAATTCATTAGCGTTTTATTAACATGCACATATATAGGATTAACACCGAATAGAAATCTTTACCTACTTCCCTAAAGCGACGTTCATCCTCTCTTCCTTCCCTTACATATCCTAAGAAATAATTTCAATTCTTCTTTGCAAAAAAGTTACAAAGAAACTAAAAAAATATATATAGACGAGTAGATAAAATACAATAACAACATCACGTTTCCTTCTCACATTGTGTTCAGAGTGACAGAGTCACTTTTAAAATAAAAAGACAAAAATGTAAGTTTTCAGTTTATGGTGAACGAGTAGGCCTAATGCAAGACAAGTCAGCCTAACTCTCTCTAACAAGTTTCAGATTTTTATTTTTTTTTTTTTATTTTTAGTGGCTGTTTATAAACAGCTTTCTTCTACCAAGCTAATTATGTTATTATTTTTTTGTGTCTTTTTCCAAAATGTCACGTCCTGTTTTTATTTGTTGCTTTTTGTTCCTTTGAACGTCGCTACTTTGAATTTTCTCTATCTGTCAGCTAATAAGGTTTTATTTGGGGTTATTTGGTTATACAGAATATAGTCACGTATGAGTCATGTTTGTAACATAGCCTCCTTAAAAGTACATTACCCGATGAATACAGTAAAACATTGATTGCTTTACTTTTAAGAAAAATAATAGTAAATATCCGAAGAACACTTTATTTTTTTTATTAGCACGCAACATTTTAAACTAAGCATTCACCTTCTGCTTTCTTTTGCCATTTTTTGTTGTTAATTTTATTTTATCGCTTTAACAAGGGACTGAAATCTCTCTCATTGACTCTGTTTGTCTGTCTCATAACTGCCATTTTCCATTTCCACAAAAAGGATTGGAATTATTTACATCCCTTCTCTTTCCCATTATCAACCATTATCAATCCTATATATATATATATATATATATATATATATATATATATATATATATATATATATATATATATACATATACGAGTATATATACATATATAATTATATATATATATATATATATATATAATATATATATATATATATATATATATATATATATATACACACATACATATACATACGCGCATGTATGTATTTAATGTGTCAGTCCATTCGCATTTACGCTTCGTTAACTACCTGTTTATTGCAAGAGAATCGCATTTCCTATTCAATCAACACCGTATTCCACAAAAATCGCTCTGGCAGTGAAGTAGAAGATTCAGATCTAGGATGCTGAGGAGATGGAATATCGCGGAATGGTTTACTGGAGGGATTTAAGAGGCATAATGGTTCACGAGAAGACCGCAGCTGGATCAAGATTAGGTTTTGTTTGTGAAGGAAGAGTAAGGTTGAGGGAACTGAAGAGAGAGAAAGACCGGAGAAAGGGAAATTTAATACAAGGATTACTAAACCAGTTGAATAAATGAATAAAAATAAAAAAAAGAGAAAGAAAAGGACCGGCGGAAGTGAAATTTAATGTAAGTTAAATTGACAAATAAAAATATGATGAACGAATAAGAAAAAGACCGGAGGGTGTGGAATTTAATACAAGTATTGCAAACCCCCGCAGGTAAATAAGTAAATAGAAACAAAAAATCAAAGAGAAGAAAAAGACCGAGGAATGGGAATTTAATACAAGTATTGATAAACCAAGAGAATGAGATAAATAACTATAAAAACAATAACAAAAATAAAATTTAAAGCTTTAATTTAAATTTTTGCAAAAAAATTAAAATTTTCCCTTCAAAGTCACAGTTAAAGGATAATTATTCATTAATTTTAGTATTAATGAAACTTAACGAAACTCACTGCTTAAAAGAAGTAGAATTAGAGTAAAAAATATTGCATAATGGTCAAATCCGGTGGAATAACAAGTTAATATATTTAATATATTACACAGTTCTAAGTCAACCGGCATCTTCATTTTGTTCGTTTCATATTATTTTTATGGTCATTTTTCATTTCCTTAATATACGTTGATTAAGAACCTGTCCATCTTTAATGAAACACAACAATAGTTAAACTTTATAGAATATCATATAAACATAGGTTGTATACATTTTTGTGATTGTTATTTAGAGTGCTATACGAACCTGATGTTTAATCAATTTTTGTGTTTGCTGTTTTCGTGACAAATTGTTCATGAGTGCTAGTTCCGTTTTTTTTTTTTTTTATCTATAACGTCATCTTTGGCGCACACTTTTTAGACTACAAAATTGATAAATTCAAACCTCGCCCTTTGTAATAGCTGCCAAATTTCTGCCTTTTTTATTTTGTAAGTTTGTCATTTTATTTATTCTCTTGTTTAACTTTTTTCTTAGTGTGAGTCTTCCTGTATCAGCTGCCATTTGACATTCTCAGTGGAGTGCGAAGTAATTCTGTAATTAGTTATCAGACTTTTATTCAAGGACAAATAGTCCTTAAGCGACAAAGAATTTGTTTTTCTTAATATATTAGTCGGTACATATTGAGGCTCTTTCAGAAAGAAGAAGGAGAGTAATTCTTTATGCATGAATCATGCGGCACTCACAACTTCATTTGATACTCTCTATTAGATTCAGAGTTAACTACTATTTAATTAAAATCTTACAGGCATATCATTCATTAATACCTACACAGCCCTTTCGTGGCTTTCAAATAACCATGTTGTAAGCACTTCTCCTGATTTGCAAAGAAATTTTAAACGCCCGATTCATTATTATTATTATTATTATTATTATTATTATTATTATTATTATTATTATTATTATTATTATTATTATTATTATTATTATTATTAGGGACGAGGCCTTCTCAGAGGGCAGTAGCATTCAAAACAATTGCTGTTTCTGTGGCATTCAGTTTGTATAGTGTTCTCTATTCGTCCCACAATCTTCTTTTCATCAGCGCATATATAGCTGATGTATTAAATTTCCTAAGGACATATTAAGTTTTCCTGTTGTGCTTTTATAACCTCTAACGTATCGACACACGCTCTGGTTGTCAATTACAAAGAGTGAGTGGATTGACATGCAAATTGGAGGGGGGGGAGGTGTTGGGGGGGGGGGTGTAGAGTTGACAGATCGGTTAGTGAACTGAATTTAGATAAGTCGCGGGTTGATAACGAAATCGGTCCGGAAGGCGTTGCAATCTTCTAGGCCTAATCGGTGCTGTTAGTTGGGAGTGGGTGTTGGCTCGGGTACCCCATGCTGGTGTGGCCGGTATTATAGATGGTCCAGATGATATGCCTCCTGTGTCCGTTGCTCTTTGTCTGTCTGTCTGTCTGTCTGTCTGTCTGTCTGTCTTTGTACGGAAACTCAGAGACTCTCCCTCTACAGGTATTATCGCCATAAAGATGAGCATTGGAGTATTATAAATGTGTGAGTACACATAGTAAGGAATCTAAATCTTAAAATTTATGCTGTCTTGTAAAATAATTGTGTTCATTACATTCATTATTAGTTATTTGTTTGTTCTCAAATTTTATTTCTCAGTGATGCATGCTAAAAGTACGAAACTCTGTTTTTGCATTGCCATAAATAACATTCCGAGGAGATTTGTGTTTGCTCGTCATTGCCTCGCTTGAAAATGGCAAAGCGTGACAGGAGAGGAACGAGGTGGCATTTACTTTCGCCAAGTGATTGGCTAATTAGGTTCTTACTCGGTCACCATAACTACGAAAATTGGATAATGAAGCCTGAAAGAAGTAATTGGTGCAGTCATTTTCTTTTCTCGATTATGACGGAAATGGCCACAATTCTCTCTCTCTCTCTCTCTCTCTCTCTCTCTCTCTCTCTCTCTCTCTCTCTCTCTCTCTCTCTCTCTTAATCTTTGGAGCCAACGGAGGCAAGTGCCAACTATATTTTTATATATACATTAAACTATCAAAAAGGCTTTGTCTTTAAAGATCAGCAACGGAACCATCTCTTTTTCAGTGTAATTTTTGCTCTCAGTTTTTCTCTCCCTGCTGTTAAATAAATAGTTCCTAATGAGCCTCCATTAATTTGATTGTGCTCTGGTTTGCTCGAGAGAATCACGTCTCGCTCTATCTTCGATCTCATGAATGAAGGGTTAATGACACTTTATAAGCTGTGCCCATTTTACTAACCCTGTCAAGGTATAGGGCATGAGGGAGTTCATGCACCCTTCGTGTCTATTTTGTAAGAAGACTTGAGAAGCAGAGCATCAAGAATGACGGTTACCCTTGGCTAGCCATGAGTATATGTCCGGTAATGTAATAACGGAAAAATATGAATTAAACGTGCATGTTGCATGTCAAATAATGAACGGAAACATTCGCAACCATCAGTATGAATCGATAACGAAGGATGTGTGGCGTAAGATGATGCAGACCAATAATAAGGTTAACGTGGAAATAAAAAACTATAAAAAAATGTTTAAACATGCTTTTATTAAAATGCACTAAAAAGTAGAAAAATAATATTTAGAGACACAATACGATTTTTTTACAATTAATCATTTCTACAAAAATAAACGCGGGGCCCCTAAACATGGAAAGAAATGCTACAAGGAAAAAAAAATTATTTATTTTCATGTAGCATTTCCTTCCGTGTTTGGGGCCCCCCACGCTTTTAGTTTTGTAGACGTGATTAGTTATAAGAAAATCCTGGTGCGTCTCAAAATATTATTTATTTTTTAGTGCATTTTAATAAAAGCATGTCTATAAAATTTCGATTTTATTTTATATACTTTTTAGTTTTGACAGAAATTGTAACCGATTTATGATTGTAGTTAACGAAACTGATATCCGTTTATGGAGGATATTGAGGGAAGGGGGAAGGTGCGAGAAAGGAGGAGAGGGGGAACGACGAAGGGAGGGGAGGGGAGGAGATAGGGGAAGTGGAGTAAAATCAGAAGGGGATGAAGGGGAAAGAGGAAGTGGATGGGTATAGGAGGAAGGAGTAGGGGAGGGAACGGGGAGGGGGAAGGAGGTGAGAGGAGGGGGAAGTGGGAGGGGTGTGAGAAGCGGAGGGTGATGGAATAGGGAAGGGGAGGAGGAGGAGGACACAGCTAAATTAACATCTGATCACATCCTCCGGAAGGGGGAGGGGAAGGGGAAGGTGAGGGAAGATAGAAGGGGAGGGGGTTGGAAGAGGGAAGGGGTGGGGGAGGACACATCTAAATTAACACTTGATCGTGTGCTACAGAAGGGGGAGGGGAAGGGGGAGGGCGATGGAAGAGGGAAGGGGGAGGGGTTATATAGAAGACAGATTCTACAGAGTTAAAGATGTGAAAAATCTGATGATTTTCATACAAATCCTGAGATACTGGAAGAGGTCACTGTAAGGTCACCAGAGGTCACTGCTGACCTACTGATCATGTAAGGCTGTATTGTCACCGGGACTGAGTAACGATGCAAAATTTCAAGTCCATCGGACGAAGGGAGCAGGTCGAAAATTGAGTTACAAGATTTGAGGATAGACAGACAGACACAGAAGTCAAGTTAAATAAAAACATGTAAAAACCTGTTGTCTGGTAGTGTGGGGGTTGGGTGGAGGGAACTATTTGACACTCCCAAAATACTGTACAGAAGCATAGGGAAATTACTGATGAAAATCCCATGCATAGTAAAATATATATCACCTCATTAGTTATAACAATCATTTAATAAATCAAGTTGATTATATTACAAAAGGTTTCTTGCATACATATTGATTTCTGATAAGAGAACCAAGTGAAGTCTATTAAAAAAGATGATTAAAAAAATATTCTCCCTAAAAAATTCAATTGGGAGGGCTCAAAGGATTACAGCAAACCACATCTGTCCATTTAAACTAAGGCCGGATTAAAATGGCGAGGTTTTTTCCTACCTGCATCTGCTATTTATAAAACGAAAAAATGCTTCAACTGACACGTATGCAGAGCTGTAACTTGTTAAAAACTACATCCGGCAAATTTATTAAATTTTTGTGTTGAAAGGTATGTTAAGAATCTGTTTTAGTGAAATTAGTCCTTTCTTTGTTGAAGGAAATCTCTTAAATTCGTCTGTGCATAACATTTCAACGACTGTGCTGAAAAGGACAGTTACCCTTCTCTCTCTCTCTCTCTCTCTCTCTCTCTCTCTCTCTCTCTCTCTCTCTCTCTCTCTCTATATATATATATATATATATATATATATATATATATATATATATTGTTACGCATTAGACTTGGCTGATAAGTTTATTACTTGATTTACGTAATTTTTACAAGGCCCTGCACGCTAAGAACACACGTAACCTGTCGATGAAGCTACAATTTAACCTCAAAGACTGCTGTTTAAATTAACCAAGGTCACCAGTCAAGGGAAATTAACCTCAACAAAGAATGTTCAATGAATAAAGACTTTACGATAAACGTCGCCAACTTCGGACGCAGACGATCTCTACTTGTTAAGATGGTATTGAAACACAACGACTCTTCCGAACAATGGGTTCGACACAAGACTGCATAAAGAATTAAAATGACTTGCTTACCTTCCATACTTCCTAGTTACTCTTACTGGAATAATTTGGACGAAGCTAAACAATAAAACTTATACTTAACCTAGACTTTGTAAAAGCAATGTGTGCTTGGTAATCTACTGGGTGGTGGAAGAAGGGAACAAGGAAAAATGAAATAAAGTGGAGGGTAATAGTAACTCGACGAAGGATTAACTAAAATTCCAGACTTACCCTTATACGAAGGTTGCTGCACATCAACTGTCGATCGGGCGCGCTGGGATTAATTCGCCACTTCACTTAGTAACATAAGAACAAAAGAAAGACAGAGAGACCAAGGGATTCCCGAGCTGGGAAAAGACGTCCGCTCTCCTCGATAGTTAAATTCTCTCTCTTTGCGACCAAGCGGGGTCAAAACAGGGGCAGCCGTTGATGCCCTTGGAGTCTGAAACTCTGTCAACACATCCGTCGAGCAGAACAGGTAAAAAAAAAGCTTAAAGCCACCTATCGTAAAGTTGAATATGGAAATTTCCTATTGGGGTTAAATCCTTAATGCTACCAAGTTCTTTGCTACAAACGAAAGTTAAAGTTTGAACTGTGGGACAAAGGCTTTTCCCTGTCTTGGTCAGTCTGATATTACTACAAATAAATATTACGAGGGCGAACAGCAGATATATTTATAAAAGCTCCCCCCCTTAAGAGGGCCTTCACTCCCTTTCGGGCATGAAGGTCTGTACTAAGCAAGCTGTTCGCCTCGACTAGGTTACTCTTCTCCCTTGAGCAGATTTTGTCCTGTGTAGCCTACCTAGCTACAGAACTACCTAACCCTAGATAGGATATGAGCTACAATCATTACTTTACCTAATTCTAACAGTACTAGAAGGTGCTTACGTTTATTATATGCTACCTCCTATAATCATGATGTTTTAGACCTAGCCTAGTGGTACATTCTATGGTATTCCCTAGCCTAACCTATCCTAACCCGGACATAGCACCAACATAAGAGTGAATGTTCTAACTAAATTACAAAGGGGTTTATATTTAATACAATTAATAATTACTAGTTAATTCATGAGGGTTACCTCATATGATAAATGGGTGCCTCACTGAGGTCTTAGGCCATGCGTTTCATGAGCATAGTGGCTCTTTTCACACTAGTTAAGATTATCTGAAGTTAATACTCTACTTACGTGATTACTGCGGCTCGGTGGTAAGTGGAAGGAACAAGGCTATTAATTTTATGTACCTTACTTAAGGCGGTCTAGGCTATGTACAAGAAAAGAGATCACACTGGCTACCTCCTCTGGGCAAGGGGCCAGGATCGCTCTGAGATGGTAGGGCACTGTGCCAAGAGGGCACTAGTGCCAGGATGAGCTTACGGCTCGGAAACTACTGGGCTCTCTTCCGCCCCTTCTTCTTCTTCGGGTTCCTCCAAGGCCTGTCACTATCAGACCTAGGAGGTGATGAGGGCACCGACTCTGGGGACAGGCCAGAAAGGCTAGCGGGCGAGAAGTCAGGGGCAACTTCATAAGCTACAGGAGGGCTCCCTACTCCGGCTGCTGTGACAACCAGAGCGAGAGCGATCTCGACTTCTGCATCCGAGGAGGCCATTTCCTGGTCTTCCAGAGACGGTGTAACATTTTGATCCTCCAGGGGTTCACCCTCTGGGGTCAGATTTGGTGAAGAAGAAGTCTCGGGTGCTGGAGGCTCTCCTGTTACGATGATCAAAGGTATGGGGAATCCTGAATCTCCCGGAGGAGGATTCACCTCATGATTTAGACCCGGCATAGGGGCCTTTTCAAGTGATAGCTCAACGTCCGTGATGGACGGAGCGTGGCACTGCTCAGTGCTTGCAAGTGGCACTGGCAGCAGTTGAGGGTCAGGCATGCCTGACAAGGGGTCCGGAGGTATCATACCTTGCGGACGACTTGAACTTGGCTGCGGCAGAGTTTCCTGCCCCGGCAGGAGATCGTGGCCTCTCCGAGAGTCTTGTTCGGAGGCGTCCACTGGGCGTTGCTTACTTGGGCAGCCCTCCCAATTTGTGGAGTGGCCTGTCCGCTTGCACGTCCTGCAGCGGTACTGCTCCTCCTGAATATCTCTTCGGGGAGAGGGAGGACCTCTTTGTGGGCCAGCCCCTCATGACTGGAGAGGGCTAGGCCTAGAATGGTTTGGTTTGTGCCCCTTCCGTTGACCACTTTGGTAAGCGGAAGGTGGGGTTTTGTCTTTATTGGGTTCTGTGGAGGAGGTAGCGTGGCTGCGAAGTGGCGTTGGTAACGGGCTTCCCCAGAGAAGATCCTGACCCAACAAGAAGGCCACTCCGGGCTGAATTCCACCCACCACGCCAAGGCGGTGGGGTAGCGTGCCCCAAGTTGTCGTAACCTGGAGCTGGACTGTGGGAACGGTAATGGTGTGGCCCTCTATCCACTTCATTTCCCACCGGGTTTTTTCGTCAACCATGGCACCGGCTGGCACTTGGACCTTGGCGATCAGGCTAATGTCTACCGCAGTGTCTACTGTGACCGGAAGGGTCACGGGCAGGCTAGTGCCCTTAAGAGGGGCCACCGAGATGAACTGGGTTTCCAGTCTCTCAGGGTAAAGGATCCGGTGCGGACAGGCCGCAGAGAATGAGGTGCTAATTAGGTTGACAAATTTTGTGGTGGGGACATTATGTGGACAGGCCAGAGATCCAGCATTGTAGTGGCTGGCAGCACCACAGGATTTGCACAGGCCTCTGGGATGGGCTCAGTGTCCTGCAGTAACTGTTGGAGGAGAGGGCTGAGTGGAAGAATCAGGAGAGGAGTTCTGGCTGGTAGTGGTAGGCTGCTTATTAGTGCCTAATTTAAATCGGCACTCAGCTCAGCGTGCCCCACCTTCTTACAGTGGGTGCACATAGGCTTGCTCGGCAGTCCATTCTTTGGGCGAGTTGAGTTCGAGAGGTAGGCCGGAGGAACGATCGCTTCTGAGAGGTGCTGTGCGACTGATTAAAAGTTTCCCACAAATTGGCCATGCAGCAGGCTTCCTTAAGTGTGGCGGCTGCTTATCGTTAAGATATACAGCCAGGGGCCCAGGCACACATTGGTAAAGGTCTTCTAGCATGGTCCAATTGAAAAGATCCTCAAACGTTGTGCAGGCCAAGGAGTCGAACCAGCGGGTACCAGACTGGGTCTTGTGACAGGCCCATTTGGTCCAAGACCAGCTGACTTCCTTGGCAAGACCTCGGAACCGCTGTCTCCATTTTTCTGGGGTTATTTCGTAGCCCTTTGTAATGACTCTACGAACTTCCGCCATGTTGCCTCTCTGGCTCTTCTCCAGTGAGCGCAGCGCTGCCTTAGCTTTTCCCTCCATATACTTGGCTAGTATTAAGGCACTCTCCGTCTCCGTGGTGCTGTAGTTATCGAAAAGAGCCTCGATCTCCTCCAGCCATGCTTCTGGCTCGTCCTCAGTCCACTTGGGGACTAGGGAATTAATGCTCGAAATTGGAGCATTTGGTGCAGCAGGTGTGGGGCTGGAGGCTTGCTGTCTAGCCATAGCTTCGGCATTCTCCATTCTTGCTTTTTCCAGCTCGAGCTCCTTCTCCTTGAGGGCTAGCTCACTTTCCTTGCAGGCTAACTCATGCTGTCATCTCCTTTCTTCTCTGTCTTCTTCTAGCTGCCTCTGCTCGGCTTCTTATCTCCACCGTTCAAGCCTTTCTTCCTTCTTCCGCTTGGCCAAGTCGTCCACTTGCTCCTTGACGCAGGTGGTAAGTTCCGAGCCAGTGAGACCTGCTGCCGTCCCCAGATCCAGGAAGGTTTTATAATTCTCGGCTGCCATGGTTCTGTTGGGGAAGGGCGTCTAACCGGGTCGACTGGGCGTACTTGGGCAGCGAGGAAGTGTCCCTTCAGTGACATGGCACCCTTTCAAAAGGTGGCATTGTGGTTGGGTGTGCCGTGTACAGGTCACACTGGTGGCACTCAGTATCCCTAGGCACTGGTGCAGGTTAGGTTCCAGAAGGGCTTTCTCTTCTGTGTTTCCTTTTGTTTGTTTTTATTTATTTTTCTATTTGCTTGCTTGGTGGCACTGTGGTGCCAATGTGTTCCTAGGAACCTTTTACTTGAGTCCAACTAGGCTATATGGGAGGAAGGGCACTCTACCCCAGCAGAGTGTAACAAATGAATGAGAGAGAAAGGGAAGGTAAAAGAGAGAGAGAGAGAGAGAGAGAGAGAGAGAGAGAGAGAGAAGTAAGCTATTCAGTTGATGACAGTGCTGCAAATTATTGGCACTGTGGAATAAAGTGAATTTGGTTGCTTTTCTTTAAAGATCCTTGTGAGTGGCTGGTCCCAGTTCCCAGTGCTGACCCCTTCTTCTTTCAGAGGGTGAAAAACTACTGTTTTCCTTCGGTATGGGTAGCAGGCCTCACTCGTGACCGACAATTTATCGCTGTAAAACTTTAACTTGCCCTCATCTACTTGTGGGACAGAGGTGTTGCTTTTATTTAGTTTAATTAAATTAATTGTCTCGGTGTTGGCCCTTCTTTCTTTGAAGAAGGTCACGCACACTCGATTAGGTTATGAATGCTAACTTGAATGAAGAGAGAGAGAGAGAGAGAGAGATTTTCAATCAGCTAATTTTTCTTGCTGCTTGAGAACAGTTTAAGTAAAGATTTTTTTTTCCCAGTGCACAAATTGGCAGGGTTAATGAAATACAGTTATGTCGTCTTGGGCTTCGTTAAGGGATTGTTGTAACAATCGTAACTTTCCCGGGAGCCAATTCGACGACACCACAGGAATTTGGAGTAAAATTATAAGTTCTTTTTTATATGATTTTTGGCATCGGGTATCTGTATAGGAACCTGTGATTTGTATTAATCCTAACTAAGGCCTATCGTTTCCTGACTAAATTATATCTTGGTTTTGTCTACCGAAGTCTTATCCAGCTAAGATATTGAGAGGTATAACTACTACGCCAAAGAAAGTAGTTCCAAAAGTGGCTGAAGACAGAGCCTGGTCTCCACAACAATGACAATAAAAGGTCTTAAGATGGCGGATATGAGGAGCAGTCAGCTAAACCCCAAAATGTCCGGTGAATCCCAGTAGTTCGAAACAATTTCAAAACAACCGTGCGGCGGAGGAATACCAAAATGGCAGGTGATCCCCTTCAGCACACAATTCAAAACAACCTGCCCTGATTTCAACCGCTCTTTTCTCAAATCAGTTACACAAGCGCTCGAATTCCTCTCACAACAAACTAAGCAAATGCAGGCATCCAGATTTACTCTAAATATACCAACACTGAGAAGGATTTTACGTTACGGATGGAAAACGAAATTAACATACAACGCTTGTTTCTTTTTTTTTTTTGTTATCGTCTTTCTCGCGCGAATTAACCGTCCGCTTAAGGAGTGGCTACTGCAAGACGATGAAATGGATTTGTGTGGTTCAGATGGGACCAAATTTACGTTACTGAAGAATGTATTTTATGGTAAAATTAACTATTTCCGTTCGTTTGCTCTTTCAATGACACGGTGTTTCGAATGATTCCCGCTATATGAAAACAATACCGATCGGAACTGCCGAACACGATTACTACTTTGCAAGAATGAAATGAACTCTGCAAATTCGGTCTTTAGGGTAAGTGATTTGGACGACTTGACTCATTTCAAGATACGACCTTCACTGGAATACACCCATGATATCCAAACACTGTAAAAATGCTCTGCCTCCAATGCACACTTTTCCTATACCTACGCTAATTCTTAATTATACCTGGTATTCTAACTATTCTTCTTATTGCTATTGTGCTTTGTGCTGTCTCCTTATTTGGAAGAGTAAAATGAAATTCAATATCTGACTTTTATCTTTGGAATTAATTGTAATTATTTTCTTTTTTTTTTTGTCTCCAGATTCTTTCTCTAAAATTTACTTAGATCCTACGCAAGGTCGTCAATGTTACGCGTGAGACTTGACTGATAAGTTTATTACTTGATTTATGTAATTTTTACAAGGCCCTGCACGCCAAGAACACACGTAACCTGTCGATGAAGCTACGAATTAACCTCAAAGACAGCTGTTTAAATTAACCAAGGTCGCCAGTCAAGGGAAATTAACCTCAACAAAGAATGTTCAATGAATAAAGACTTTACGATAAACGTCGCCAACTTCGGACGCAGAAGATCTCTACTCGTTAAGATGGTATTGAAACACAACGGCTCTTCTGAACAATGGGTTCGACACAAGACTGCATAAAGAATTAAAATGACTTGCTTACCTTCCCTACTTCCTAGTTACTCTTACTGGAATAATTTGGACGAAGCTAAATCTAGACTTTGTAAAAGCAACGTGTGCTTGGTAATCTACTGGGTGGTGGAAGAAGGGAACAAGGAAAACTGAAATAAAGTGGAAGATAATAGTAACTCGACAAAGGATGAACTAAAATTCCAGACTTACCGTTATACAAAGGTTGCTGCACATCAACTGTCGATCGGGCGCGCTGGGATTAATTCCCCACTTCACTTAGTAACATAAGAACAAAAGAAAGACGGAGAGACCAAGGGATTCCCGAGCTGGAAAAAGAAGTCTGCTCTCCTAGCGGGGTCAAAACAGGGGCAGCCGTTGATGCTCTTGGGGTCTGAAACTCTGTCAACACATCCATCGAGCAGAATAGGTAAAAAAAAAGCTCAAGGCCACCTATTGTAAAGTTGAATATGGAAATTTCCTATGGGGGTTAAATCCCTAATGCTACTGAGTTCTTTGCTACAAACGAACGTTAAAGTTTGAACTGTCGACGCTCCCCTGTGGGACAAAGGCTTTTCCCTGTCTTGGTCAGTCTGATATTACTACAAATAAATATTATGAGGGCGAACAGCAGATATATTTATAAAAAAAAAAAAAAAATATATATATATATATATATATATATATATATATATATATAATATATATATATATATATATATATATATATATATATATATATATATATATATATATATATATATATATATATATATATATATATATATATGACTATTTATCACATCACCGTTATTCATATACAATCAGAAAGTTACAAACGTCCTTTAATATCCAATTCGCTCTACCTCAGAAATAATATATTTTCATATATGTTACCGAAGGGGAATTTTTTAGTTGATAATAAGTCCACCGTCCCGTGGGGTCGAACCAGCGACGGACGAGGAATCAGGACTACAGGGACGCACTGCGTTAGTGCGTCCCTCTAGTCCTGATTCCTCATCCGTCGCTGGTTCGACCCCACGGGACGGTGGACTAATTATCAACTAAAAAATTCCCCTTCCGTAACATATATGAAAATATATTGTTTCCAAGGTAGAGCGAATTGGATATTAAAGGACGTTTGTAGCTTTCTGATATATATATATATATATATATATATATATATATATATATATATATATATATATATATATATATATATATATATATACATACATACATACATACACACACACACACATACACACACACACACACACACACGCACACAAACAAAGTAATTCGTAGGTAATGACGCCACAAAGTTGATGTGATATTATCTCTGAGCGAATTCTTACCCCATCCATCAAAGAACAAATACATTTTCTTTCATATGTCGGTGTCAGTGACATATTATGTCATCTTTCATAAGTATAACGATAATGTTCTACGGCAGGGGCGAAAGAGAATGACGATTTATGAAAGTAACAAATGACAGACTCCTAAGGTTATATTCTCGGTGCAGGAAACATCTACGAAATGTATGTGGTAAGATTTGTTTTTTTTTTTGCAGTTTTGTGTAGATGGGCCACAAAATTTATTCGATGTATAAATCCTAGCAAGATCAGTGCCAAAAATGTGTCATTATTGCAAAAAACTATATCTTCTATTTTAGTGAGTGAGAAAATAATGACAAATACCTCTATCACTGATGTTCCATATAAAAATGATCAAAGGTTTTTGAAGACCAAATCTAAACATTAACGCCTGCCTATGAAACATTCGGTTGCAAAAGAAATGTGAATTGGGCATTACCTCTTTCTTGTCAATATATTCCTGTGACCTTAAAAGTAGTAATAAAAAAATCCATTGGTTACATTATACGGTGGGACATTTACAGCAATCAGTGTCAACCCAAAAGATTTCCTGTGCATGGGAAATTTGCAGGGAAAAATTCTGTAAAAATGGAACACTTTTAAATATAATATCCATTAATAAAACCGCAGTTTCCATATCCAGAATACAAATTTAGGTATTTTACATATATTTTTAAACACTATAGCACATTTATTATACGTTTTTCATGCCCCAATAGATAGCCTTTATAAAAAAAAACAAAGAAAACTGCATTTTATAGTTATATTATAATACGAATTGCTGCACACAAACCCTCTCCAATGGACTTTAATCATTCTTTTTCCCACCCTGCAGGAGTTTCATGCAGGTTTTCTTTGCCGTTCGCGTATAATCTGCTCAATCCATGAGGACGCAAAGAGAATTCAGCAAATCTTTTTTCGGGATTTCAAATGATCTTTTCTTTAGTACAACGTCATGGAGGTAACATTGAAATGTGCATGGCTAACATTTGTTATGCAGAAACCCATACAATCGTGTATATATATATATATATATATATATATATATATATATATATATATATATATATATATATATATATATATATATATATATATATATATATGTGTGTGTGTGTGTGTGTGTGTGTGTGTGTGTGTGTGTGAGTGTGAGAACAATCGTTTGCCGATTGTTCCCTTGGTGGGTTGTTGCCTCCTTACTTTGTTGTTTTCTTTGCAGTAGGAGTTGACGTCTGTCTCGGTGTCTTCGACACCGTCAGTCAGGTTTGGGGTAGCAGAGAGTCAGGTCCTCGTCAGTACAGCAGCTTAGCTATGGACCTACCGTAATCATCTGAATGATAACTTTTTCCTCGAGAGCACGGCAGCATGGTGACGTTGTTAAGCAGCAGGCATGGGCTGCCTGTTGGCTTCAGCAGCTTGATGGTTCTACTGTAATCATCTGGGTGATGGCCTTTTTGACAGGGGCGTCTGTCCTAGCGTTTCCACATAGATCGTCTGTTTTTGTAGGATGATTCTACTGTAATCATCAGGGTGATGGCCTTTTGGACAGCGGTGTCTGTCTTGACGTTTCTACATAGATCGTCTGTTTTTGTGTGTAACGCTACTTGGAGTTGTATATATATATCATGTTATTATTTATTTGAATTGATTATTGTTTGTGATTATTGTTGAAGCCATGTGTTTGCTGATTGGGTGTCATTGTTATTCACTGCTATGGTGTGTGTTATGTGATTTGATTGTTTGCTGCTTGCTAATTGCTTTTGTGTTAAGCTTGATTGTTTTATGATCTCGAGAGATGCAGCTAAAGTGTTTATAGATTTGTGTAGTCCTGTTTACAGCAGTTAAAATAATGTTTTCTGTATGTGTATTGTTATTTTACTTTGATGTTGATATATTGTAAAGTAACTTTGGTTTAGATACATCAGTGTTATTTTGATTTGGAACTGACTCCTGTTATGAATTTGATGATGTATTTATATTTTGAATTGACTCATTATGATAATTAAATTAACTAAATTGTTTATTATTTTGAATGTTTGCTGCTGGTAATTATATTTCGTCGATGGTAATATTAAGTATGTTATTTATTTGATTTATTTTGAACCAACCCTGACTCACTTGTAAATATGTATATCTCATTATAATAGATTAATTTTAAGGTCATTTCTTTGATTTTGTTGTGCTCCACCCTCCTTTGTTTGTCACCTTTCGTCAGTCATTACAGCCCAATTGCTTGTTTTTATTTCGAACTTGTTGGTCTCTAAAGCACGAGACCATTACAATATATATATATATATATATATATATATATATATATATATATATATATATATATATATATATATTATATATATATATATATATATATATATATATTATATATATATATATATATATATATATATATATATATATATATATATATATAACCCTGTAACTAGCTGACCAACCCGGCACTGCCTGGGAAAACTCTGAATGACAGTCTGTGCATAGGGAGAGAAAAAAGGGAGAGGGGAGGGGGAGGGGAGGGAATAGGAAAGCTGGGAGGGGAGGATGAAGGAAGAGGGGAATGGTTTGTGTTGATGGTCCAGCTGACAGTTCTGCTTTTTTCATGTGAACATTCACCCATCAAAAAGACAAGATTGAACTGACAGGTATTACTATGGTGACTGTCCTTTTTTTCCAGAAATTACTGTAGTGACTGTCCCTTTCATCCGGGTATTACTGATCTGTCTGTCTCTTTCATCCAGATACTACTGTGGTAACTGTCCCTTTTATCCAGGTATTACTGTGCTGCCTCACACCTTTACACAGGTATAACTGTACTGTCTGTCACTTTTGATCAGGTATTAATGTGCTGTCTGTCACCTTTAACAAGGTATTACTGTGGTGACTGTCCCTTTCATCCAGGTATTACTGTGGTGACTGTCCCTTTTATCCAGGTATTACTGTGGTGACTGTCCCTTTTATCCAGGTATTACTGTGGTGAATGTCCCTTTTATCCAGGTATTACTGTGTTGACTCTTCTTATTAACCAGGCATTACTGTGGTGACTGTCCCTTTTATCCAGGCATTACTGTGGTGACTCTTCATTTTAACCAGGCATTACTGTGATGACTGTCCCTTTTATCCAGGTATTACTGTGGTGACTGTCCCTTTTATCCAGGTATTACTGTAGCGACTGTCCCTTTTATCCAGGTATTACTGTGGTGACTGTCCCTTTTATCCAGGTATTACTGTGGTGACTGTCCCTTTTATCCAGGCATTGCTGTGGTGAATGTCCCTTTTATCCAGGTATTACTGTGTTGACTCTTCCTTTTAACCAGGCATTACTGTGGTGACCGTTCCTTTTATCCAGGCATTACTGTGGTGACTCTTCCTTTTAACCAGGCATTACTGTGGTGACTGTCCCTTTTATCCAGGCATTACTGTGGTGAATGTCCATTTTATCCAGGTATTACTGTGGTGAGTGTCCCTTTTATCCAGGCATTACTGTGGTGACTGTCCCTTTTATCCAGGTATTACTGTGGTAACTCTTCCTTTTAACCAGGCATTGCTGAGGCATTCCTGTGGTGACTGTCCCTTTTATCCAGGCATTACTGTGGTGACTGTCTCTTTTATCCAGGCATTTCTGCGGTGACTGTCCCTTGAAAAAGGCATTACTGTGGTGACTGTCCCTTTTATCCAGGTATTACTGTGGTGGCTGTCCCTTTTATCCAGGCATTACTGTGGTGACTGTCCCTTTTATCCAGTCATTACTGTGGTGACTGTCCCTTTTATCCAGGCATTACTGTGGTGACTGTCCCTTTTATCCAGGCATTACTGTGGTGACTGTCCCTTTTATCCAGGCATTACTGTGGTGACTGTCCCTTTTATCCAGGCATTACTGTGGTGACTGTCCCTTTTATCCAGGCATTACTGTGGTGACTGTCCCTTTTATCCAGGCATTGCTGTGGCGACTGCCCTTTTTATCCAGGCATTACTATGGCGACTGTCCCTCTTATCCAGGCATTACTGTGGCGACTACCCTTTTTATCCAGTCATTACTGTGGTGACTGTCCCTTTTATTCAGGCATTACTGTGGTGACTTTCCCTTTTATCCAGGCATTACTGTGGTGACTGTCCCTTTTATCCAGGTATTACTGTGGTGACTGTCCCTTTTATCCAGGCATTACTGTGGTGACTGTCGCTTTTCTCCAGGCATTACTGTGGTGACTGTCCCTTTTATCCAGGCATTACTGTGGTGACTGTCCCTTTTATCCAGGCATTACTGTGGCGACTGTCCCTTTTATCCAGGTATTACTGTGGCGACTGTCCCTTTTATCCAGGCATTACTGTGGCGACTGTCCCTTTTATCCAGGCATTACTGTGGTGACTGTCCCTTTTATCCAGGCATTACTGTGGCGACTGTCCCTTTTATCCAGGCATTACTGTGGTGACTGTCCCTTTTATCCAGGCATAACTGTGGCGACTGTCCCTTTTATCCAGGCATTACTGTGGCGACTGTCCCTTTTATCCAGGCATTACTGTGGCGACTGTCCCTTTTATCCAGGCATTACTGTGGCGACTGCCCTTTTTATCCAGGCATTACTGTGGTGACTGTCCCTTTTATCCAGGCATTACTGTGGTGACTGTCCCTTTTATCCAGGCATTACTGTGGTGAATGTCCCTTTTATTCAGGTATTAGTGTGGTGACTGTCCCTTTTATCCAGGTATTACTGTAGCGACTGTCCCTTTTATTTAGGTATTATTTTATCCTGGTGTTACTGTGGTGACTGTCCCTTTTATCCAGGTATTACTGTGGTGAATGTCCCTTTTATCCAGGTATTACTGTGTTGACTCTTCTTATTAACCAGGCATTACTGTGGTGACTGTCCCTTTTATCCAGGCATTAATATGGTGACTGTCCCTTTTATCCAGGCATTACTGTGGCGACTGCCCTTTTTATCCAGGCATTACTGTGGTGACTGTCCCTTTTATCCAGGCATTACTGTGGCGACTGTCCCCTTTATCCAGGCATTACTGTGGCGACTGTCCCTTTTATCCAGGCATTACTGTGGCGACTGTCCCTTTTATCCAGGCATTACTGTGGCGACTGTCCCTTTTATCCAGGCATTACTGTGGCGACTGCCCTTTTTATCCAGGCATTACTGTGGCGACTGTCCCTTTTATCCAGGCATTACTGTGGCGACTGTCCCTTTTATCCAGGCATTACTGTGGCGACTGCCCTTTTTATCCAGGCATTACTGTGGCGACTGTTCCTTTTATCCAGGCATTACTGTGGTGACTGTCCCTTTTATCCAGGCATTACTTTGGTGACTGTCCCTTTTATCCAGGCATTACTTTGGTGACTGTCCCTTTTATCCAGGCATTACTGTGGCGATTGTCCTTTTTATCCAGGCTTTACTGTGGCGACTGCCCTTTTTATCCAGGCATTACTATGGCAACTGTCCCTTCTATCCAGGCATTACTGTGGTGACTGCCCTTTTTATCCAGGCATTACTGTGGTGACTGTCCCTTTTATCCAGGCATTACTGTGGTGACTGTCCCTTTTATCCAGGCATTACTGTGGTGAGTGTCCCTTTTATCCAGGTATTACTGTGGTGACTGTCCCTTTTATCCAGGCATTACTGTGGTGACTGTCCCTTTTATCCAGGCATTACTGTGGTGACTGTCCCTTTTATCCAGGCATTACTGTGGTGACTGTCCCTTTTATCCAGGCATTACTGTGGTGACTGTCCCTTTTATCCAGGCATTACTGTGGCGATTGTCCTTTTTATCCAGGCTTTACTGTGGCGACTGCCCTTTTTATCCAGGCATTACTATGGCGACTGTCCCTTTTATCCAGGCATTACTGTGGTGACTGCCCTTTTTATCCAGGCATTACTGTGGTGACTGTCCCTTTTATCCAGGCATTACTGTGGTGACTGTCCCTTTTATCCAGGCATTACTGTGGTGACTGTCCCTTTTATCCAGGCATTAGTGTGGTGAGTGTCCCTTTTATCCAGGTATTACTGTGGTGACTGTCCCTTTTATCCAGGCATTACTGTGGTGACTGTCCCTTTTATCCAGGCATTACTGTGGTGACTGTCCCTTTTATCCAGGCATTACTGTGGTGACTGTCCCTTTTATCCAGGCATTACTGTGGTGACTGTCCCTTTTATCCAGGCATTACTGTGGTGACTGTCCCTTTTATCCAGGCATTACTGTGGCGACTGCCCTTTTTATCCAGGCATTACTATGGCGACTGTCCCTTTTATCCAGGCATTACTGTGGTGACTGCCCTTTTTATCCAGGCATTACTGTGGTGACTGTCCCTTTTATCCAGGTATTACTGTGGTGACTGTCCCTTTTATCCAGGCATTACTGTGGCGACTGTCCCTTTTATCCAGGTA
This sequence comes from Macrobrachium rosenbergii, assembly GCA_039081455.1. Lineage (NCBI taxonomy): Eukaryota > Metazoa > Arthropoda > Malacostraca > Decapoda > Palaemonidae > Macrobrachium > Macrobrachium rosenbergii. The sequence continues at coordinate 675,152 of JANJGK010000022.1, forward strand.
TTACTGTGGTGACTGTCCCTTTTATCCAGGTATTACTGTGG
>JANJGK010000022.1:680192-690192 GCA_039081455.1 Macrobrachium rosenbergii
CTGTGCAGGGAAGACCCAGCTTGTAGCACTTGCACCTTTCCCGACAGCCTGCTTTGCATCCACATTTGGTAAGCTGTTGGCAACTCTTGGCTAAGGGCGAGTTGGTTGTCCAGAGGACTTGCCATGCTTCACCAGACTTTTGCCATCCCCACTCAGCAGGGTTCTCTGGCTGTGGCTGACACTGGGTGGCCTGCCCCCACACACAACCAGCCTGGTACGCAGCACGCTTGGTGTGTTGGAGGAGAGCTCCCCTGGTTGGTGGAATGGCCTCATATGCCCTTTGTTTTCTGGCAAACATATCAAGTCTAGCCTCATCCACAGTGCCAGCAGTGCTGGATCTTTCATACATAAGTATGACAAACCTCTCCAGGACCTTCAGGTCACTCTCTTCCACTCTGAGAGGGTAGTGACTCAGTTTGGAGAACACAGTGGAGGCCTCTGGAAAGATGTTCCATGTCTGCCAGGCGGTCTTCTTGCCCTTGCTCCGGAAGGCTGACACTGTATCACAGCCTGTGAACGCATGGAAGAAGAGCATGCCATTCACCTTCTCCTGGCCCAGAGAGTTGCACAGGTCATGCACAGCAATCCAGCGCAGGCTCTGGCCTTGGCCAAATGCCACCCATAGCTTCTCTAGCCCTAGATTGTGGAGAGTGGAGAAAGCACTGACTGCAACGACAAGAACATCTGTGTCATTTGCTTTAACCGTGATGGTCTTGGCTCCATGTTCTGTGGCATATTTGGCATGGAGAAAGATGCGGGTGTCAGCTTCCTCATGAGAGCACTTTTCCAGTCCCTGAAGACTAGCCTCATGAGTGCTGAGGACAGCAGACCCTTTCGTGGCAATGACAACATTTGTGGCAGACATCTGGGCAACTTTGTCTGCCAGGAACTGGAACAACTCTGTCTTGTTGGCATCGTGTCTTAGGAAATTGCGCCAGTTGGATGGAATTGTGTTCTTGTCTGTCACCTTGCGCCTTCCTCCTTGACCACGTTGGAGCCTGGTCTCAGCTTTGAGGCTGGATGTATTGTATACATCAAATACAAGATGTGATGATGTGTACTTGCTGCTATAGGATTGTATCACAGGCAAGAAGTCGCAAAGTGCATAGCCCTCAAAGGTCTTTCCTTTCTTTGGTGGCAAGGCATGGACCAAAGCTGATCCATCTACAATGAGGACATCAGTCTTTGGTTCTTTGTCTTCTAGTGTAACATGACTCTCCAGGACCGAGGTCAGCTGAGACTTCTGACATGTGTACAGCCTACCACCCTCACTAAGGGAAGCTGGGAATGTTTGATTCTCGTGCTGGAAGAATTCCTGCAGATCACATTCACGGCTCTGACAGGATATAAATAGCTTTGAGAAAAGCTGGCAATCCTCCTTCAGAAGTTTCTGCTTTGACTGTTCTACAGGAGCAGCTTCTTGCCTGAAGAAGTCAGTTCTGTTCTTCTTTATCGGCTCATAGAAGGAGACTGCATTGTTTGCCAAAGAGTCTGAAAACTTCTGAAATTTAGTGCGGCCTCTGTCAAGGTGTGTCTGTAGAAGTTCTGCTGAGCTGGGGTGGGCAATGTCTTTGTTGTCAATGGAATACAGATCCTGGCTCTCTTCCTGAAAAGGACTTCCCAAGTGTTGCAAAGCCAATGACAGCTTGCTGACTCTCTCCAAGAATGTCTTCTGCGCATGAGGTGTTTGTTCATGGTGTGTTGTCTGCTCATTAGACTCCTTACTTTGAACCTCTGTTTCGTATGCAGACACCAAGCGGATGATCTCTGGGCCAGCCACCATCCATCTTCAGAGTGCTGACGGATCTTCAGTCAGCCCAATGGCTCCGCCATCAGCCTTTATAAAGGCATTGGTCTGCTCATGAGCTTGGTCAAGAGCCATTGCTGAGAACTGGCGACTGGTCTTGTGCACAACAAAGTTGCCAGCCTTGAACTCCTTGTGCAACTCTGGGTGTGAACTCTCTAGGGTAAGCATGTCCCTGAGGTGAATAGGCAGCCAACGAGCATAGTTTGTATTATTGTTGGAAAAGAAGTAGGGTATCAGCTCATGCAATGCCTGGCAGTAGAGGACAAAATTGGCCTCACGGAAGGACCTGATCAGTAGGAATATCACAAGTTCCATAGACAACACCATGTGCCAGAAGTGGAACTGTGGACTCTGCTGTCTTCGAAGGTCACACCACTCCTCAAACTCTAATGCCTGCTCATTGTTGTTTGCTTTCTCAGCACAGTAGTCAGTGTATGCTGTCCTCAGGAGTTTGTACAAACTAGAGGCTGTAACCTGGTGCATCTGCCGTGTCCTGGTTACACTTGCAGCTGACAGGAAGGATTCTGCAGTTCCAGATGAAGCAACTCCTGCCTCCACCAGAGCTCCTGTCCAACCACTGCCATGAAGAAGAGTACCAAGAGATGTCATTGCTGCCATCTCAATGTGCAGACCACCAAACATTACCAGATACTTGTCTTCGCCATACTGATCAGGCCACTGCCACTGCACCTGCTTTGCTACGGCATAGATTGGCTGATCAGCTGTGATTATGGGTATCTGGCCAGGGTTCAGAAAGAGATGGCCTCATTAGGATCTAAAACCACAGAAACCAAGATCCATGCTTAAAACGATAATTGTTGAACGGGCATTATTTCTCATTATAATTATTGTTTCTACCTTTTCTTGGCAGCCATATAGCCCCCATATTTAAAGGTAAACTGTACTGGGAAGCTACAGAAACATAATATTCACAACAAATAGTATGGAAGAGCTTTACCATATTGCTAGAAGCAAATACATGCCATTCTAGTGAAAAATTAGCCAAAATCTGTCGATACTGGCCGCCATCTTGGAATTTGGCCGCCATATTAAATTTTTTGCGTGGCCAGCGCCCTTTTCTGATAGAGGGAACTTTAAAGAGCACTTGTGCAAAATTTCATGCTTGTTTCACTATCTGAACGATTCTTATGAAATATGCAATTATCTGCTGCACTATTTATTAAGTTCATATATGTCAAACATCTGTTTGTACATGAGTAAAAGAAAAGAATAACTTGGAATCTTGGGTATTGAACACTTATATACACCTCGAAAGTATGTTGTTTACCTTTCCTTATTGATGACGTCGGTCATTCATCATTATTATACCTTTAAAATAAAATCTATTAGAAGATTGCACAAGGCAATTTTACGACCTATTGTTTCAACATTCCCATTGTATTAACCAACTAAAAAGTCGTTATACACAAAATAATGGTTGATATGTATTATTAAGCTTCAGATATACATCTTATATTAACACAAATAAAACCTTTCATGGGAACAACGTTGCCTACAGGTTACCTTTGTAATGATAAGAAATATGTGGCAGTCTAAAGACTTATTTTGAATTAATTCTTAAAATAGGTAAAATAAAAACAAACCAAACATGTTTTGAAACCATTCTCAGAACAGTACTGTACTGTATATATGCTCCTCTTCGAAAAATCCTGGAGGAAGAAAAGGAGAGTTGAGTATAAGTATGACCTTCTCATATTGCAACTCCTTCAGGGGAGATCTCGTGAATCATTCTTTCCTTTGTGGTCCAGCACTCTTTCTCTCCTCACTCCTTCCAGCAAACTTCAGAAAGGATAAAAAGTGTAGGAGTCTGTGGCCAACTTTTTAAATAATGTCCCCCCCCCGCCCCAGGGTCTTTTTAGAGATATTTCGTGGATTTAGTTTTTCTTTTCTTTATTTGATCCATAATTATAATAAAGAATTAATGAGTTATAGAAGGAATATAAATATAGGCGTGGTTTAAAAATAGACGGATATAAAAATTATAAGAGATTCGAGTCTAAATATTTAATTATAAAAGGTCGAGCATGAAAGTCAAGCATAAGAACGTTAGAGTTTGACACATTTCATCCAGTATCATTATACTGAACCAAATATAACTTCTGCGTGTGATTTTATTTACAATAGAAGAGAAACCCAAGGAACTAAGGTTAGAACCAATTATTAAAAAAAAAACTGATGAAAAACAAAAGGACAACAATCAAGAATTAATAGAACGATATATCGTTACTGTGAAAAGTATTAAAACATTATTAGGCATTTCAGTAATACAGACCGGCGTTTTGAAATAAGTTGAACACGTTTGTGAATACATGCAAGTGGCCACTGGATTCTTCGCGATTTGATCATTTGATTGATGTTTTAGACGTCGCCTGACGTAAATTAACCCGCAGTATGACATCATTAATCGAACTGTTCACATTTCGCTCTCTTTCTTTCTCTCTCTCTCTCTCTGTCTCTCACTCAACACTTACACTCAAAACCTGTATATCTATCTATCTAACTATTATCTATCTATCTTTCTATATATCCCTATGTGTGCGTGTATGTGCCAATGCGTGTCATACTGACGTCTTTTCCGGACACGTTTATCACCTCAGCCATGAATCCAACTGGGGAATGAATGCAGAAAGCTTCTCTTTATGTGGTGGGATGTGAATCTAGGCGCCATAACAAGAGTAGGCTACCGCTGGGTCAAGTACAAAAGATTAGTAAAGATTTATTTCAACCCTATACACACACACACACACACACACACATTATATATATATATATATATATATATATATATATATATATATATATATATATATATATATATATATATATATATATATGTTACAGTCAACATGCGTAATCAGTCATAACGCGTAATGACTAAAACTTTTAGTCATTTCACGTAATGGCTGTGATCGTTAGCCGTTATGCGTAACGACTAAAATTTTTAGTCATTTCACGTAATGGCTGAAATTTAGGGTCAGGCATTTCACGTAATGACTAAACTGAATTTTAAGAATTAAGAAATAGCAATGTTTTTTTGTTCATTTTTTAAAATCAGTCGTTGTACACTTGACAAACAATATTCAAATTCAACAACAAACAAACAAATTCAGAAAAAAATCTCACTTTCGAATTATTTTTACACAACACTTTCTTATTAAAATCAACTGTTAGAAGTCGAAGCATTTTCATTTCTATAACGTTTACTTGTTTTTGCAGTCCAAACAGCTAAGACAACGGCTAGAGCATTTTACCTTGCTTTTGTAGCACTTACAACGATTACTTTCACAACGTCTGTTCCCGGCACAATTGCAACGAACAAAACCTTGGCCACCAGATTTCGATTCTTTTGTTACAGCTTGGCGTAAAGATACTTCCTGTGTACAATTTACATCACTTTCTTTTAACAGCTTTTGAGGACAGAGATCAAACTGATTGCGTGAAAACCTTGCTTTCAACATTCCAGATTTTACACTAACTTTGTACATGTCATTTTGATCTCTATCTACAATAAAACCTAGAATATTACGAGGATCCCCACGCCCTCGATCAACAAGAGGTATTGGAATGGCGACATTATCTCCTGGCATTCCGGCGGCTAGTTCGAGACGACTTCGTTTCACCATTCGCTCAGCCTGTTGTAGCTGAGCGGATCTTGAAGCTGATCTTTCAGTTCGTATCATGTCAATGCGTGAAGCGATGAGGTTTGCAGGATGTTCATCTTCAGTAAGAACAGGGTCATCTTCAATTGGGATTGGTTCACCGCTAGGTAGTATTAGTTCATCAGCTGCTGCTGGCGTAACAACAGAAATGATTGGCACATCAGGCGCTGATGCACTGGAAGAAGGCAAGACTTCGTCAATTGTCACAGCAGGGAAAACTTCCTCATTTGTCACAGCAGGCAAGACTTCGTCATTTGTCACAGCAGCAGAATCATCTTGTAAATCAATAGGCTGCTCGGCGTTGATGGCAGCGAGTAAGTCATCTTCAGTTTGCATGCGCTGGATGATTTCTTGTGGTAATGAAGACGTAGCTAAACCCACTGTTGCATCACAACCAAACATTGCTGTGTATGGTGCCCTACCTATTCCAGAATGAAAGCTCGAGTTCTCTTGAAATTGCACAAACTTGATGCCAATGGACCAGTCATTGGTGTCGTTATCGCCCATCCAAGCCACCAACATATCCTTAATGTCTCCATTAGCACGCTCCACAGAGCCTTGACTCTGTGGGTGACGAGGTTCACCGTGTACCATGACAAGTCTCGGCCAGAAAAGTTTCAATTCCGTAATTACTTCAGCCGTAAATTCAGTACCATTGTCACTTTGTAGGATGGAGGGTGCACCTATCAAAAGAAAAATATCCAACAAATTATGAGCAACTTCTGCAGCGCGCTTGGAAGTCAAAGCTCTGAGAATAACAAACTTAGTGAGGTGATCCTGGTACACCAATATCCACTTGAATGCATGCTGGGACATTGATTGCATATCGATAAGATCAACTTGAGCCCGAGATGCAAATTCGTTTGTAAGAATAGGACGAACTACGACTCCTTTCGTTCGTGGACGTTTATGTTTCTTTTGACATTCATAACAGTAGGATTAAACAGCTCTATGGCGTCGCGTGTAACGTTGACATACTTCTTACCAATCTCTTTCACCATTCGGTCACGACCACCTTGGCCTGTTGCAATATGTGCGCGTTTGATAACATCATACGTATCTTCAATGCTGACATAGTGCATTGGTTGTTGCTCGGGGTTGCTTCTTCTTTTGATCAATTTCTCAACATCTCCGCATTGCAGTACTTCATACCTGAACAAAGAAATAATAAAAAACAATTACAGTAAAATAGTAATAGCAATTAAAGTAAAATTGCATTTTTTTCTTGTATTTTTTTCTTATATCAAAGGAGAAAGAAAATTAAATTACTTTTGAAGAAGGTAGTACTCCTGACGAGTTTTTGCAGTCGTTTGTGCAGCAGCTGCTTTCACATTTTCAATAATTTGAAAGTATTGCTCTTTCGGTATGAAGATTTTTTTTATCACTTCATGCTTCTTGTAGAGTTCTGTTTTGAATTTATCTTCGAATGATTCAGTCATTTTGTCTAGATTTGTGTCTAGATTCTGAAAATTAAGCCGGAGTACAAAATTATATTATTTTAAAGTAAAACAACAGATAGTATACGATAAATATAAGTTATTATAGATTACGTTAATCTAAGTATGAAAAATTGATAGCAATTTAAATAAAACATTACAATAATATGGTAAAAACAGAAAAAAGGGGGAGGGTTATTACCACTGTGTTGGAGAGGGCAGGTGGAGGCGGACTGAGGAGGGAGGTAAGGTAGAAAAAGAAGAAAAGTCTAGAGTGAAGCCTTAAGTGTCTGAAGATTGAGACGAAGCATTGGAGGGAGTATTGAAGATAGTTCACGGATAAGAAGTACTTTGATTGTTTAGTTCCGGCCTAATGTGGTGTATAACTAGCGATTCGAGAATTTAAACATAATTTGAAGCATTACGCGTGTTGACTGAAACCTTGTCAGGCAACTAATGTAATACAGAGCCCTTAATTTCAGCCATTACGTGAAATGACTAAAAATTTTAATCATTACGCATAACGGCTAACGGTCACAGCCATTACGTGAAATGACTAAAAGTTTTAGTCATTACGCGTAATGACTGATTACGCATGTTGACTGTAACATATATATATATATATATATATATATATATATATATATATATATATATATATATATATATATATATATATATATATATATGCGCAGAGCTGAGATGCTGTGTTGCCTAGTGCACCAGCTGTTAGTGGGAACTTATGAATTTGGAAGAAAAGAACAGTGTATTTTCTTTCCATGTTGAGTACTGAGGGAAACAAAATAGCTCTTTCAAGATTCGAAAGTCGTATCAATATTGTGAAAGGAAAAGAGCATTCAAGCAACATTGAAGTTGACGGCGTTGTTAGTTTAAGTGGATTCGAGGTGTTGCGGATGAATCCTTTGTGCAAATGTACGGAGTTTTTAATATTCGAGAGTGTGTCTGCTTCAGAGGGGTTAATCATTTTTCCCTAGCCATGTTGTAAAGGCACTTCACTTCATAAGTGACCTATGACGTTCACCACTATTCACGCGTGACGTCATCCTGCCGTGGATTATTTTGTACTGAGATATTTTTTGGGGAAGGAGAAGTACTGGATGTTGGGTTCGCTCCAGCTGATGATGAACTCATACTGCCTGGTGGCTGAGTGATCTGAATACCTAGATGTGTTGTGTATATTCGTCGTTTCGTGAATATTTATAGATGTTTGACTGGTACTCTTAAAAGCAGCCACGAATATCCTAAAAGAAAGAAGTCTGTTTTTACTTATTTTTTTTTTTTTGCTCTAGAATAAAAAAAAAGTATTAAAAACGCCCTTATATATATCGCCTCTTTGCGTTGTTATTGGGTTGTTCTCAAAAGGAAATATTGCTCCGATATGCATTGGCTTTAGTAATAATAGTTTTTCCTTTATTCGTATAGGAAGACTGAACAATAAAGGAGGAGATTTTACGAAAACGTAGCTTGTTAATCCGTCAGTTTCTTCTTGACAGTTCCATTTTATTAGTTTTCTGAAAAGAAAACTAGTGTAGTGTGGAGGCTTGTCTGTCCGTCAGCACTTTTTCTGTCCGCCCTCACATCTTAAACACTACTGAGGCTAGAAGGCTGCAAATTGGTATGTTGATCATCCACCCTCCAATCATCAAACAGTAGTTTTTATTTTATGTAAGGTTAAAGTTAGCCATAATCGTGCGTCTGGCAATAATATAGGCCAGGCCACCACCGGGTCGTGTTATAAGTTTCATGGGCCGCGGCTCATACAACATTATACCGAGACCACCGAAAGATAGATCTATTTTCGGTGGCCTTGATTATAAGAAAAATCCATGGCCCTTTGCAGCTACCCCCGCCCACTGCACGCCAGTGACTGGCTAGCCCTCGAAAGGGGAATGACGTCACACTAGTTAACAGTCGAAATGATTACCAGTACGGATTTGACTCCGTTCGGTCATGTGGAGCTCCGTCCATGAACGATGACAACACAGATTTGAGTTTCCGGAGTTGTTAAGTATGCAAATGAAATCTCCCATAAAAGATATATTAAATTATATAATATCATTACGAAGATCTTGGATCATTCTGTCTGTGCATCTTTTTGTTTTTATCACGCGCAGCGTAAATACACAAGAATCTTGCCTTTTTTCTGTTAAATTGGTGTTGGCCTACATAAGCGATTCCTTCCGATATATAGGGTATTAATTCATCATAACCCTGTATTTCAAATGCTAATATCATTGAGATGAGGCCTACACATCAAATTCTTATATATTGAGGCAGTGACAGGGCATGGGCGCACGCCTCACTTTCTTATTGCAAATAGTTTTCCACCCGTATCTGTTGGCAATAGAGTATCTTTTAATTAATACAGTAGCTCCGACCCCACGATATACAATGTATATGCATACGGTGAAATGTACACTCATAAGCATGTGCATATACGCATTCACTACATGTGTACCTGCGTCGATGGCCATAGTAAATGTAAAGCCACTTATATATACCACAGAGAATAAAAGTAAACTTTGTGGGCATGTACAGTAGCCGATGGCATACATTGACCAATCATAGGCTGTCTCAGCCTTACACACAACTATCGAACTGCTCGCAGTGAATTATATTGAAAATACATTTCCAAAAGGGATAACAAATTATTTTCTGTGATGTGAGTAAATAAGGCTGCTGTAGCATTTCTATGAAAGTGAAGGCTACGGTAGGAAGGCATTATAAGATACTTAACGAAATAAGAAAAATAGAAATGATAGCAAAAAAAGTTATGTATGAGATGATCCAAACCAGTCTGCGAGCAGCCCACGATTCATTTATTTTTGGGGCCATTCTTTCAGATTACCCGGTTGGACAAAAGGATACATAAGCGTTACTAAATCTCTCTCTCTCTCTCTCTCTCTCTCTCTCTCTCTCTCTCTCTCTCTCTCTCTCTCTCTCTCTCTCTCTCTCTCTCTTTTTGTTGTTAGGAGAATATCCTATCGCAGACTATATTCATAAAGATCTTGATTACTTTCAATTGAAACAAAGTACTAAATTTCAATTAGCAAGAG
>JANJGK010000022.1:695192-722692 GCA_039081455.1 Macrobrachium rosenbergii
TTGCGAGTGAAAGTTCCACAGGATACTGAGTTTCCAGTCCTTCGGACTATGAAGGAGCTGTGAGCTGCGCTGCAAACTATGATGGAGCTGTGAACTGAACTGCGAGCTACGATGGAGCTGTGAGCCGAACTGCCAACTTTCGGCCCTTCTTGCCGCGAGGAAAAACAAAAACAGCCGGTTTCTACCTGAGTGGAGTAATTTCAGGCAGTCAAAGTTCTCCAACAAGGATTCGGGAAGGAGGTGGTGTCACTTTAAACACCGTGATTTCTATACAAATTTACATTCACAAAAGCAATTATTTTAACATTTGTCACAAAAATGTTAGAGAAAAAGTAAGTTAAAGTTACTAAAAAAATATTAGAAAAATGTTAAAAGTCTAAACAAATAACTGAAAATTTATATTTTCTTCACTCCAAGGAAGGGAATTTGATTCCGTTACGAATCAAATTTATGTATATAAAGTTACATTAATAATGTAAGTCACAAGAAAAAAATTATTCAGATAGTAACCTAGAAATTATCAAGAATATCTTTAGTCTTTATTTCACTCTCAATGGCTGTCCTCCTTTTGAGTCTTGCTGAACATTCAGCAACACTTGGGCCAGGAAGAGTGATCATTTCATCATTATTAGGCAACTCTTCTTTTCTAAGTAAGGGTATCAACGTGGAAGAGTGCCGCTTCAATATCTCTCTCGTTTTACCTTTCATAACTATGGCACCCGTGATTTCATTATGAAGATTTTTCACTACGTCTTTAACAATAGCCATTGGGTAGTTACTTTGTTTGGTCATTGGTTCTTTTATTAGAACAATATCACCTCTTTTAAGTTAGCTGCTTGGTGGATAAGAGTACATAAGAATTCTTCGTTATAAATATCTATGAGCTTGTTACGAGTTTTCTCAAGTTTTTCGTAATTATTTTTCACCTTGTTTAAGGGCTCAAAGGGCATCCATTCAGGTTCAGGATTTCTCTGAAGCTCTGGAATAATGTTCAAAGATAACAAGTCATATCCTCTAATTAAAACTTCAGGCGTGATTGAATCAGGAACACAGTCACCAGATGAATCTCTCAAGGCTTCCTTGAAGGCAATTGGTCGCCTGTTCACGAGATGAACGGTCTTGCAAACAATAAACTCAAAATCTCTATATGGCAAGATATTTTTACAATAGAGCCAAAAAGGAGTCTCTTGGTTAACTTTACACAAATTTCAACCATTGATCCTAGTTTACTGTGACCTTTAAAGAAATGATCAAAGGATAAGGGTTGAACATTATTCATCAAAATATTTACGAGTATCATGATCTTTAAAAAAATCATGAAATAATATTTGCACCAGCAGTCAACTGCGTTCCTAAATCGGAAATACAAAAACTAGGGATACCAAACTCGAAGCAATGCAACTGAAACGCTCTTAATTCTACGACAGACAGGTTTGAAAAAATTTTCAAATTTATGGCTCTTGACCACATACAGGTAATGCAAAGAATCCACGCTTTAGAATTTTGACCATATAATTTTACAGTGAACGGTCCCATGAAGTCTACATAAATATTATTAAATGGTATATTAGAAGGGTTTAATCTACACATTCTGTATGGACTTTGGTTAAGCTTAACAGTCCGTTCATTAAAACGACGACACGTCGTACAAGTTTTTAGTATCCTTTTGACAATGGAGAAAAAGTGTGGGATCCAAAAAGTTTTCCTTAGCTCAGTCAACAATGAATAACACCCAGCATGGGCCAATTTCCTGTGCATGTCCAGGATGATGAGTGGGGTAAGAACACTATTCTTTGCCAGAAGTAAAGGAAAACTGTACCGCTTAAAGCGCTCAACACTGCTGAGACGCTCACATTTACTTCGAACTCTCAACAACCCATCCCTGTCCATGAAAACATTAAGCTGTTTGACAATATTTGGGATGTCCTTAACATTCCTTGAATTAGAGTGGAAATACTTAAAAACCTCAAGGAATTCAGATTGCTGATCTTTTAATATTATTTGTCTTGTAGCTTCTGAAAAAAAGTTCGCATCATCTTTATCCTCAAAGTGAGAAAACCTGTAAGGATACTTAGATTTTACTTTAGCTTTCAGCTTGTTTACAAAGATTAAAATCTTGCTGTAAACCTTCACCAAACGATTGAAGCTGGAGAACCTGTCTAACAGCATTAAATTCTTCAGACAGCCAACCAGTGAGTAACTTGAAAGCAAGCTATGAGTTTCAGAGCTAGGGCTTATGTTATCAACATCTGCAAGAGGATTTGGTATAATCACCGAAAAAATATCGTCCCTACTAAGCTCTGGAGTGATACAATTAGATAAAAAGGGTGGACCACTGTAATAATTACTCTTCACGAGCTGTTTATGGGACATACTTCGGGTTATGCAGTCTGCTGGATTTTTTGTTCCAGAAACAAATGAAAATTTTATGGGATGAGTTTCACATAACTTTGTAATATGTTTGATCCTATTCATTACGAAGACTGACCTTTTCTGCATCTTGTCTAATTTCTTGGAATAGGAATTTAACCATGCTAAAGATACAAGACTATCTGAAAATATTTCAATTTCAGTAATGTGGATTGGTTTAATGCACGAAGGGCCAGCAAGATCTGCATACAAATCTAAAATACACTCTGTGGCTAAAGGAATGCCTTGGATCTCCAAGGAAGGGATGCTTGTGCATTCCAGCTGTTTATTGACAATTCTATTCTTTCCTGAAAGAAAACTTATTTCCTTGGTCTCTAAGTCTTTGATATAAATGACAGCACCATACATTGATTTACTGCTATCAGAAAATCCTATCAGCTTGTAAGAGCTCTGTCTTTTCCCAACAAATCTCTTAATCTCGACAACAAGAGAGGCATTAGCTTGTTTAGCAATTAATCTCCATTCACGTAAAACATCAGGAGAAAGAGTCTGATCCCATGTTAACTCCTTTTGGCATTGCAATCTGTGCAAGAACAACCTACTTCTATTTAGTAAAGGAGCATTATAGTTATGAACGTCATATTGTGATGCAATGCTTCTTAAAATTAACCTTTTAATATTAGCCTGTGGGTCGAGGTTAATAGGGTTTGTCGATAGGGTATCTTTTGAACGATCCCATCGCATGCCAAGTAATTTTACCTTAATAGGGGTTTCTCCTTCAAGATCAGAGTCAATGAGAGATTGTAAATTACTGTCATTTGACATGAATTGTTGAAGACCAAATTTGTAAGGTTCAAAAATAGAGTTCAGCTGATTGTAAGCCCATATTAGATTTTCAGAGTCCTCTGCTGTAAAAGCACAATTGTCCATATAACAAAGTTGATAAATTAAATGTTTCAAGTATCTAATACCTGATGAATCATCCTCAGAGTCGAGAACCAAAATTTTGAAAAGACCTAACAATAAAATTGTGGGTGAACAACGTAGCCCAAAAGGTAAACGAACATTCTTGTAGGCTATAATAGAAAAATCCCTCTTCTGAACATTTCGAAACCATAGGAATAAAAGTTTATTTTGATCAATTTCCTCCAAACTAATATTATTGAAAGCCTTTTTAATATCAAAGGTGCAAATGAAGGGGTCAGATCTTAAATGCAACAAAGCAGAAGAAATTTTATGGTTAAGTGTAGGACCGGGATAAATTGCTTGGTTATGACTAACTGTCATGGGCTTTGTCGGGTCCTTCTCACAAAGATTGGAGAGAAAAACTATTCTACATTTTGTAGTGTCTCTATCTGGTTTGAATATTGGCATATGTGGCAAGAAGCTATGCTCAGGATGAGTCTCTAGAAAGTCATCAAGGTCATTAATTTTTTCAATGATACCCGCAGCAGCTTGTTCTTGGAAAGTGTCATTCATTAATTTTAAATTTTCTTCATTCTTTAAAAGTTTGTTCAAATTAGCCCTTAGAATCAGTGTTGCTAACTTACGATTTCTACCCAGCAAATGACTAACTTTAGGATTCCAAAGAAGAGGCATTTTGAGTCTTCCTCTTTCGTCACGTACTGTATTGTCTAGAGCAAATTTTACTAAATCATCATTTATCTCAGAAGTCTCATCATCATAGATCTGATTATCATGATTTGTGTAATATGAACATTGACTCTCTAAAATGTCATTTGTAGCTCTTTGCAACTCTGCATCAACAAGATCACCCTTATCATTGAAGACTGAAAAATTAGCATTACAAAAATCTATAACTTCAATGCAATTATCTGTGGATGTCAGACAAGAGGTATTTTTGACAGGAAAGTAATTCCCAGGGTCCATTATTGAATATGAATTTGAATTAACTGGCAAATCCTCCAAGTCATGCAATAGCTGATTAATATCTCCCTTCAATATGATTCCCAAAGGAGTCTGAGAATATAAGGACATTTTCCTTTCACCAAAGAGTACTTCTGAATCTGGTATACAATACGAAGATTTACGCCCTAAAATGAACTCTATATCACTGATTTCATCCTGGCAATTCTTTAAAGATTCGTCTGCTAATTTATATCCCTGCATGAGAAAACTATCAACAACTTTTCTCAAATTTGGAAGTTTTAAGACAATATTAATTGAAGGAATACACAAAGCCTTAATAGTTTTCAACTCATCACCAAACTTCACATTAAATTCTACTAATTTACTCTTATATGTCTTGGGTACATTAATACCGTTTACAGTGATAGAAAAGTTATCCTTAATGACTTTCAGATCAAGCTGGGATGCCAAACTTTCAGTTATAAAGTTTGACTGGCAACCACCATCTTTCAATCCTCTCACTCTTTTGCCACCGATTTTACATGTAAATGTAGGCAATATCGATTCACCATCGGTATCCCCCTGCAAAGCTTCTGTCAGAGTTATCAAATTGCTGCTAGCAATGTTCAATTTGGAATTATCTTTTGATTTATCCAAACCAGAATCTACCTTGGATTTATCAGCTGTGCTTTCTTTCTTACGTGGATTCCCAAAACAAAGGTAAGACATATGCCATCCTTTACAGTTACTACACCGGGAGTTGAATTTAAATTTACAATTATCTGAAGTATGATTAAGGTTCCCACATTTAATGCAGCCGGACAAACTAACCAACTTATCAATTTTCTCTTGTGGAGTCTTAAATACTGGGCACCGGTAAACTGGGTGTGAAATATCCCTGTCTACAACTGTGCAAAGGGAACAAGGTTTTGATGACCTAGTTTTGTCTTTAGAATAATCTACTTTCACAGCAAGGCTAGTTGTACATTCTCGAGAACTGGCCGAATTCAATACAGGCGAATCAGATTTTTTCTTACGTTCTTTAAAATGTTTCTGTGAAAAATACCGCTCGCTCGCTTCAAAAAAGTTATCAGTAATTTCCATTAAAGTTGGTTTCGAATGATTAGTTATTTGAATAAAAATATTTCGAAAAGACTCATTCAGGCCTGACCAGAAAAAATATTGAAGGAAAAAATCAACATCAATTTTCAATTTCTTAATACTTTCAGTGATATACTTAATCTTAGAGATGTATTCAAACGGATCATCTTCATAAGTTAACTTCATTTCTGATAACTGCTTAATAATATTGAACTTCTGTTTTCCTGGGGAAGCCAAAGCATTCGTCAGTAATTCTTTAGCATGAGTGTATCCTTGCTTATCAGCTTCAAGGGAATTAATCAAGATTGAAGCTCTCCCACTAACTTGCTGCTTTAACAACAGAAATTTATCGTAATCTGGGTACGAGAACTTGTTAATAGTTTCCTCGAACTGAAGAAAGAATTTATTTAAGTCTTCACCATCACGACTGGTAAATGTTGGACGTTTAAGGAGACTACGAGCCGAATCAAGCGAGGACTGACTAAGAGAAGGTACATCTTCTAACAAAGCTATACACTCACGAATTTTAGTCAAATAATCATGACTCAATTCAATATCCTCTGCAAGTACAAATTCATCCTCATTCTCACCCCACTTGAGTGCTTGAATTTTAGAATCATAATCACCTAGTTGAGCTAACAAGTCCACCAATACTGCTTTTTTCGCATATCGAACAATTTGTGATAAAGCGGGAAAACTATCCCTCTTATTGTAATTTTCAGTGACAGCCTTACGGATATATTTCCGGGAGTTAACTAACAGTTTAAGATCAGACATGGTTAATGATAGCAATGTCAAAAAATTTCAAAAAATTTCCAAATATATGAGAATAAAAATTTTCCCCAAGTAAATATCAAACACGACAAAAATATAAAATGCAAATATCAAGCTACAGCAACCACCAAACCAAGGCCAACCAACAACAAGCAGTTTCGCATTCAGTCCCCCCAGGGGTTCCATGAACAGAAATCCTAGGGAGGGGAATGAATAGACCAACTAAAATCCAAACTTATTTATTAGAAATGACTGAATAGGTGAACAGTAACTGCTTGTTGGTTGTCTGGACTGGATTCTATCAAGTAGAAGAAGACCGATGACACCAGATCTCCCAATCCTCCCCAATTCCGTCCCACTCACTAAAACACGAGAAATATGAGAATTAAAAATTTGAAATACCGAAAGCACAACGAAGTAATATACTAGTCCCGTCGTAATAATTGAAATTCCGTACAAATGAATACAGCAAGAACTCGTCTTACAAAAATTAAGAGAAACCTTTATAGCAATGAAATCCGCTAAATATGAATATGAAATGTAAAGTGTGGCAGCAGGCCTATACTATATTACTTCAAAGATGAGTTTACGAAAGCTGGATCACATACTATAAACCAACAAACCTATACGGGAACAACGTGAAATGAACAAAATGAAAAGAACTGCTTTCGTTTAAGGATTACGGTGAATTAGCGAGCTTTATTATTTAAAAGGGCTGATTGCAAGGAACATATTTAAGGAATCTTGGGAAAAATCTTAAAGCCACGAAATCACGGTGTCTAATGAAAGTGACATACCTCAAGAAATTTCCATCCTTAAAACTGCTAGTACAAGACATCAGTTGATGGTATGCGACGTCTGTCGTTGGTGTCGATGGCTTGAGGCTACTGTAGCTGATGAGGGTTAATTAGTGCTCCATTGCGAGTGAAAGTTCCACAGGATACTGAGTTTCCAGTCCTTCGGACTATGAAGGAGCTGTGAGCTGCGCTGCAAACTATGATGGAGCTGTGAACTGAACTGCGAGCTACGATGGAGCTGTGAGCCGAACTGCCAACTTTCGGCCCTTCTTGCCGCGAGGAAAAACAAAAACAGCCGGTTTCTACCTGAGTGGAGTAATTTCAGGCAGTCAAAGTTCTCCAACAAGGATTCGGGAAGGAGGTGGTGTCACTTTAAACACCGTGATTTCTATACAAATTTACATTCACAAAAGCAATTATTTTAACATTTGTCACAAAAATGTTAGAGAAAAAGTAAGTTAAAGTTACTAAAAAAATATTAGAAAAATGTTAAAAGTCTAAACAAATAACTGAAAATTTATATTTTCTTCATACCTTTACAAATATTGATGTCATCAGGATATAAATTGTGAATAAATATTTCCAATTAACAAAATGATTTTGAAATATCGACACAGTCCAGGTTACCATCAGAAACACCAAAACTTAATCCATATCCCAAAGCCGCTGTCGTAGCACTATCCACCGGTTTGTCTGCTAAATTAACCATAAAGTTCACGTTGGCATGTTTAGGGCAGTTGCTTTCAGCGGTAAGGTTCTTCAGCTTGAATTGAACCATCCTTTCAAGATGGTTGCAACACCTTCTTAATTTACCATAGCAATAATCCAGCATTCGATTCTTCCACTCCCAAGGAACAGTCTGAGTAAAGCCATACCGTCTGCTTCTAAGGGTACTAAAAGCATCTTCTACTTCCACTTTTGTGATTTCGATGTTCTTCTGAAGTATGATCCATTGAAACTCGTCGAAAGGCCGCTCTGCTAAACGAAGAATTCTCCTTGGTAAAATCGACTTGGGCATCACTTGCTCACCCGTGCAATTCCGTAGAAAGTTAAGACGAAGTTTCAGCTTGTGAGCTTTGGTAAGGGCATTGCAGAAAGACGTCACGAATAGAACGAGGCTCGGAAAATTCACGGAAAAGGTGTAGAAGTTGCGCGTGGTTTCCATTATGCTTAAAAAATCACAATTTGAATGGGTAAAATTTCGTATCTCTTATGGTTAAGTAAACTGGTTTTAGTTTGTGACTGCAGGATCCCGGATTTTCCTGGATTACCCTTTTGTTTATTACTCCTTGGCAATTAACCATCTGGTATTCAAGTTTTTATATGTTTTTGGATTTGTAATACAAAACTTCCGTATCCCTTGTAGTTTGGTCTACGGTTTTTGTTTGTGACCGCTTGATCCAGGATTATCCTGGATTATCTTTCTGTTTATTACCCTTTGACAACTGACCATATGGTATCCTTGTTCTTTTTGTTTACTGTGTTACCTTCTTTTCATCTGTCTCATTTGTGCCCAGACGATGCGTTAATAAACGTTGAAGCGCTTGGTACTGAACTTCTGCCTGCCATTTTCCTGTGGGATTCGCTTGTACATTGAAGTCACCGTGCATATACTGTGATTTTTTAAGTACACACACACACACATATATATATATATATATATATATATATATATATATATATATATATATATATATATATATATATATATATATATATATATATATATTGTTACATGTGAGGGTCTTGGCTGATCATGTATTATTCAATTTACGTAATTTTTTACGGCCCTGCAAACCAAGATTACACGTAACCTGCCACTTGAAGCCAAAAGTTAACCTCAAAGACAGTTGTTAATTAGCCAAAGGTCGCCAGTTAAGGGTAATTAACCTTAACAAGAATATTTGAGATGAATTTGATTTTAAACGCAACGGTTCTTCCAAACATTCGGACGCGAGGCATACAAAGCATCGAGACAACCTGATTTTGCTTACCCTAAATCCTAGGTATTTTACTGGAATAACGGGGTTGAAGCTAACAATATAATAATTTGGCTTAATCTAGACTTCGTTATCGAAAAGAGCCTCGATCTCCTCCAGCCATGCTTCTGGCTCGTCCTCAGTCCACTTGGGGACTAGGGAATTGATGCTCGAAATTGGAGCGTTTGATGCAGCAGGTGTAGGACTGGAGGCTTGATGGCTAGCCATAGCTTCTGTATTCTCCATTTTCGCTCTCTCAAGCTCGAGCTCCTTCTCCTTTAGGGCTAACTCAGTTTCCTTGCAGGCTAACTCATGCTGTCTTCTTCTTTCTTCTCTTTCCTCTTCATATTGCCTTTGCTCGGCTTCATACTTCCTCTGCTCGAGTCTTTCTTCCTTCTCCCGCTTGGCCAAGTCGTCCACATGCTCCTTAACCCAGGTGGTAAGTTCCGAGCCGGTGAGACCTGCCGCCGTCCCCAGCCCCAGGAAAGTTTTATAATGCTCTGCTGCCATGGGTCTGGTGGGGAAGGGCGTCTAACCAGGTCGACTGGGCGTACTTGGGCAGCGAGGAAGTGTCTCTTCAATGACGTGGCACCCTTTCAAAAGGTGGCACTGTAGTTTGGGTGTGCCGTGTACAGGCCACACTGGTGGCACTCAGTATCCCTAGGCACTGGTGCAGGTTAGGTCCCAGAAGAACTTTCTCTTCTGTGTTCCCTTTTGTTTTTGTTTTATTTATTTTTCTGGATGCTTGCTTGGTGGCACTTATGGTGCCAATGTGTTCCTAGGGACCCTCTACTGGAGTCCAACTAGGCTATATGGGAGGAAAGGCACTCTACACCCCCTGCAGAGTGCAACAATCGAATGAGAGAGAGAGAGAGAGAGAGAGAGAGAGAGAGAGAGAGAGAGAGAGAGAGAGAGAGAGAGAGAAGTAAGCTATTCAAGTGATGACAGTGCTGCAAATTATTGGCACTGTGGAATAAAGTAAATTTGGGGTTTTTTTTTTAAAGATCCTCGTGAGTGGCTGGTCCCAGTGCTGGCCCCTTCTTTTTTCAGAGGGTGAAAACTACTGTTTGCTTCGGTCTGGATAGCAGGCCTCACTCGTGACCGACAGTTTATCACTGTATTGTAATTACTCTTAACTTGTCCTCATCTATTGTGGGACAGAGGTGTTTCTTTTATTTGGTTTATTGTATTCGAATTAATTAGCCTAGTGTCGGCCGTTCTTTCTTTGAAGAGGGTCACGTACACTTAGGTTAGGAATGGTTACTTGAATGAAGAGAGAGAGAGAGAGAGAGAGAGAGAGAGAGAGAGAGAGAGAGAGAGAGAGAGAGAGAGAGAGAGAGAGAGAGAGAGAGAGATTTTCAATCAGTTAATTTCTTGCTGCTTGAGAACATGTAAAGCAAAGATCTTATAAATGCACAATGGCATGGATCTTAATAAAATCAGATAGATGCGTCGTCTTGACTTCCTTAGGGATGGCTTTATTATCTTAATTTTCCTGGGAGCCGACGTCACAAAAGTTTATCGTAAAATTTTAAATTCTCTTTATATGATTTTTATAGCAGGTATTTGTATAGGAACTTATGGTATTACTCCTAACTAAGGCCTATCTTTCTCTGCCTAAATTGTCTTTTGATTTTGTCTAGCTAAGATATTGCGAGGTGGGTTTACTACGAAAAGCAAAAAAAAAAATTATGCCCCAAGAGTGGCGGGGAGCAGAGTCGAGGTCACAATAACAAGGTCTTTGAGATGGCGGCCAAGGTCCCGTTAGGCCTAAATTTCAAAAACAACCTCTGGCGGCGAAGGAACACCAAAATGGCCGTTCTCTCACAAACAGTTCGAACAATTTCAAAACAACCGCGCGAACACGGCGGAGGAATCCAAAATGGCGGGTATTTTCTTTTAGCACCAAATTCAAAAACAACGCACGAAACAAATGCAGGTATCCAGATTTTACTTTAAATATACCAATCATGCATAGCGTTTTACTTTACGGATGGAAAACTAAATTACCAAACAACTTTGTGTCTTTTGTTATCGTATTCCTCACCCGGACATTAAACAAAAGAATGAAAAGAGAAATGCTAGCCTGCCTGTGTAAATTTACGTTGTTGAACAGTACCTTTATTGTAAAATTACTATTTCAGTTCGTTTGCTACTTCACTGACACGGTTTTGAATGATTCCCGCTATATGCAAACAATAACGGTCGGAATTGCCGACGCGATTTCTAAATTACTTTGTGTACATGAAACGGGCTCCGCGATTCGGCCTTTGAATTCGTTACTTGAATGACTTGACTTACGATCCGAACACGGTAAAATGCCCTTCCTTAAACGACACAAATTGTGATTGCTCTGCTCTCGACGCACCCTTGCCTACCTACGCTAATTCTCGCTACACTTGTTATTATAACTATTCTCTTTACTGCTTATTATTATGCCTCGTTCCTTGTTTGGAAGAATGAAATGGAGTTCGATATCTGACTTTTATTTTTTTGGAATTAATGTAATTTAATTTCCTTTTCTCCAGATTCTTTCTCTAAAATGTACTTTAGATTCTACGCAAGGTCGCCAATGTTACGTGTGAGGGTCTTGGCTGATCATGTATTATTCAATTTACGTAATTTTTTACGGCCCTGCAAACCAAGATTACACGTAACCTGCCACTTGAAGCCAAAAGTTAACCTCAAAGACAGTTGTTAATTAGCCAAAGGTCGCCAGTTAAGGGTAATTAACCTTAACAAGAATATTTGAGATGAATTTGATTTTAAACGCAACGGTTCTTCCAAACATTCGGACGCGAGGCATACAAAGCATCGAGACAACCTGATTTTGCTTACCCTAAATCCTAGGTATTTTACTGGAATAACGGGGTTGAAGCTAACAATATAATAATTTGGCTTAATCTAGACTTCGTGCAAGCGATTACCTTCAATGGTGGCCGGAGAATGAAACAAAGAAAGAGTTGGAAATACAGAAAAGAGGTTAAAAGAATGGACGAAGTTTCGAACAGCACACAGACTCTACCTGAAGGACGAAGCGTTGGCGCGCATTACAACGGACGTGATGAAGTTGTGTAGTGTTTCATGCTCCACCATTCACTAAAATATAATAGACAAAGGCGGGGACAGGGCCACCTTCCAGACGTCTGCCCGAGACGGCGGCTAGTTTCTCTCTGAAGTTCCCTGACCGGCGTAGGTCAAAAACAGTCACCCCAGGTGTCCACATTCTTGTTAAAAACATTCGCCAAGAGACAGGTAGGAAGGAAAAAGGGACCTTAGGACCACCTATTCTTAAGGCTGATAGGGAAATTTTCCTATAGGGTAAAAGGCCTAACTTACCTATCCCGTTCTCCAACGGACGTTAAGGTTTGAACTGAAGACGCTCCTATATAGACAACGTCTTTTCCCGGTCTCAGTCAGGCTGATATTTTTACAATCAAAAGCTACGAGGGCGAACAGCAGTAATATTTGTAAATATATATATATATATATATATATATATATATATATATATATATATATATATATATATATATATATATACATACATACATACATACATACATACATACATATACATAAATCATTATTTTAGGAGCTAATGGAAGTTCTCATTTTTTCCCTCATTCTCAGAAATATTTAACAAAAATGACAGCTTTGTTCTCAGCAGTGGAGGAATCCAATTTTTTTTTAATCATTTACGTGCTCATCGTGAGGGTATTTGCAATATTACTGAATTCTCTAGAAGGCATCCTTGTAAGGAAAGATTGTAACTGGAAAGAATAAGAGAATAATAATGGTAAGGCTTTCTGGAGTAAGCCCTTAGATTTCTCACATTTTACGCCATCATTTTAGCTGAGTAATTTCTCTGCTTGAATTTTTGCGTTCAGCTTAATAGGAAACATGACACTCTATCCGTGATTAAGAGCTGGTCTCCTATTATTCTTTTTTGTAGAGAAGAGACAGAATAGTAAAATGTTGGAATTGATGATAATTTAAATTACTGATAATAATTTGATATCTGCTCAACGATTTACCAGTAAGCATGCGGGGTCTTTCTTACTTTGAAACGTAAGTTTATATATTTATTTGTATGTATATATATATATATATATATATATATATATATATATATATATATATATATATATATATATATATATATATATATATATATATATATATATATGTATGTATGTGTGTGTAAATAATGCTCTCTCTCTCTCTCTCTCTCTCTCTCTCTCTCTCTCTCTCTCTCTCTCTCTCTCTCTCTCTCTCTGCTGAATAAACAATTTCAGTTTAGTACTTTTGATTTTCTTCAACCTACCCTACAGCTCATCAAGGTCAAGGTTACAGCCACTGAATTCCTTCTTTTTCGGCGATGTAAGTCTTCCAGCCGGACATCTCTGCGTTTACGTGAATTCGAGCAAAAATTACTCGATTCCTGTAGTCGGCCTTCTGTTCAGAAAGCCTTCTTTTCGGAAGTTTGTATGTTTTATTCAGATCTGGTTAAATAATTTTTTGCTCTGTCCGAATGATTCTCTCTTTTTTTTTTTATGAAGGAATAGTATTTTTAATTCAACAATAGAGAATACGTTAACGAAAACTCAGTCTCGATGGCAGTGATTACATAGTCCCCAGACTGACCAAAATTGAAGTAATACATATCATGAAGACATTAGGTCCCGACCCTAGGGACGTTACCCACCGTCCTGAATCGTAGACTAAGGTACCTTTGCTGTACGTAATAAAATAATGCTCAATGCTTAGAGAGGGCAGTTTCTTTTTAGTGGATAATGTTTATCACATAAAAAAAAATAAATGGATACACCTGGCATTTTGTATATGGTTATTATTATTATTATTATTATTATTATTATTATTATTATTATTATTATTATTATTATTATTATTAATATTATTATTATTATTATTATTATTATTATTATTATTATTATTATTATTATTATTATTTGTGAGAACTCATACCGAATGGGTTTAGTTAGAGCGTAAAACATTCAAGTTCATTAAATATATATATATATATATATATATATATATATATATATATATATATATATATATATTTATATATATATATATATATATGTGTGTGTGTGTGTGTGTGTGTGTGTGTGTATTTAAAAGACAGAGAAATCTGAAACACATATAACACCGAAAAGCACAGCAAAACCAATGTCAGAACTATTTCAGTAAGACAGCCTGCAAAGCAAAGGAAATTAAAGATTTTGCAACCCTAAAGGAAAACGACCCAGTCTTTTTTTTTATGGTGTATTCCACGTTGGTGGGCCCTTTTATGTAGACGTATGAAGGTTTTGTGTGTATGTGGACGCTTTGGAACATTTTTTTTTTATTCCATTAGGAGGTAATGACTCTTGCTTAAAGCAGAGACCAGTTTTTCATCTTTAACACTTCTAAGTCACGACTTATAGGAAAGAAGTTCTGCTATCATTATTATCAATACTGTATGGCAGGACGTCCTTTCTAAATTCAGTAATGTTAAATAACATGGCCGTTTTAAGTTTGTCAACTCTTTGTTTTGCGTATTATGTTTCTTCCTTCAGAGATAACAGAGAAAAAAATATTCTTAAGCAGTTCTAAGGAATATGCCACTACTCCATATTATGTTTTCCACTAAACTAGTGTGTGTGTGAGCGCGCGCGCGAACCCAAAACTTTTTAGAAACGAAGAAGTAAATTACTTTTCTAAATTGCATGGAGTTTATTCTGCATTTTAATTAGCATGTACCCTATGTAGTATTCTTCGTTTATGGGCTTTCGGAAGAAGGGTAATTGTTATAATATTTGTTTATTAGTATAATTTTTATGGTACATAATTTCAGTCCCAAGGCAAACAACGTATGTGGATCCACGGAACTTGACTCGTCCTCCTCATGGATTTTTAAGTGTTTGTGTGGCCCATTTCCTTGGGACCAGCTTCCGTCTCCTTCATAAACCTGAATCCAAATCCTTCCTTACCTGCAGTTCCGATCAGGAAAGGAGCTTCTCTCGCGTCTACACGTGACTTAGTTTCCGTCTCTGTCTGGGAGAGGGAATACCGATTTTTTTCTGTTTTGTTGAAGTTGGATCAAGGTCTTGATGCTGTTTACAGTTGCTTCATTCACATATATCGACACCGTCACCGGAAGTACACAACATATTAGGTAAAAAAATATGGAAATATTCTCGTAAAGTAACATAGCTATATCTTACAAATACAATATTTTGTTGTTGCTATAGTAATTTATGTTATCAGCTATATATATATATATATATATATATATATATATATATATATATATATATATATATATATATATATATATATATATATATATATATATATATATATATAATGTGTTTGTGTGTGTGAGCTCGTGAGAAATTACTTTTTGCCGTTTATCTAAGAAATAATTTGAAAATATCTAATAACCTAGAGAGTTTTGAAATAGGTGCTATGCCACCCCACCTTCAAAAAAAATAAACAATAATAAACTAACTTATAACGTCCACCTATGATAATATAGCATAAAAAATCCATTTGTCCGTAACCCTAGAGAAATCTTCTGCGTGTTGTAAAACAAAGGTTTTTTTAATTCACAAACTTTTCTTCAAGAAAGGGACTTTGAACCCTATATAAGATCCAGCTGGTTTTTAACTACGTCTGATCCTTATGAGGTTAGTTAATTTATATATATATATATATATATATATATATATATATATATATATATATATATATGTTATAAAGGATCTTTCTCTCTGTTGTATGTTTTTAGTCTCTCACTTCTTACCTTGTTTTCATCTAGATGTGTCCCTTAGCATCGCTTCACTGATGATGTGCTATCTTCTTTATATTAATTATTTTTAAGTATTGATATCTTTCAGAAAGGTGTATAGATACGAGATCGGTAATTTCTTCACTTTAATTAGTACTTAGTATTATAAAGATCAGTACAAAATTAGCAAGTTACAATGATAGAAAACGAAATCACTCTGGAGCTATTAACTTGGCACAGTCTATGTGGGAAACACGGAAGCGAGGGGAGACGTACTCTCCCTTGAAGGACAGTTCTGATCTGTTCTCTCCTGGCGATCTCCAGCCTGTTGGACCCCTAAAATTCTTGTTATCTGCAATCTCCACCTCCTTCTAGCCCTATTGGAAGGATTTATCAGGAAGGCCTCCCCTTCAAGTAGCTGATTGGAAGGACTGTAGTGGGTGTGACTCAAATCTTTCCTTAGAGGACTTGATTGGAGGTGATCTTAGGAGGGTGTGTGAAAGACCCCTCCCTAGTATGTTTGATTGGAGGTTGTAGAAGTACATCACTTTGTCCAGCCCCAATTTCCTGGAATTTCCATGAAAACGCCTCCTGAGAAGGCGGGGTTATAGAACCAGCTGTTGTAAGCTTTTTGGCTGTGCTGACTCATGATTTGGCTAACTTAATCTCGAGGCCATTATTTCTCACTTTTACGACTGTTTTTATGGCTTCAACACGATATACTGCTTTTGAGTTCATGCAAAATCCTGCCTCGATCAGCGTATTGGAATCACGATAATAACAACAGCTTTTAGGCGTTATCACTGTGCTCTCTGTCTCTCTTTTTATTCTCTCTCTCTCTCTCTCTCTCTCTCTCTCTCTCTCTCTCTCTCTCTCTCTCTTTTCTTTTTCTCTTTTCTATCTAATTTCCTTATATATTCTACATCACAACATATATATATATATATAATGTATATATATATATATATATATATATATATATATATATATATATATATATATATATATATATATATATATATATATATATATATATATATATATATATATATATATATATATATATATATATATATAAATTTCTGACTCACGTCGGGATCGAACCCAGGTCTCTCAGGTGGAAAGCAAGGGCGTTATCCACTGGGCCACACAAGTCTAAAAGAAGTTGGAACCTGAGAGCAACTGCACCCAAGGAATTACCTGGGCAAGCTAACTGCTTGCATACCAGCGAGTTTTCCCCAACTTCCCGACCCAATAGACAACATTTCATTCGAATTATCCCTTCTGAGTGAATAAGATAGAAATCATCAACACACAATCACATGTGGAACAGAAATAAATTTCTGACTCACGTTGGGATCGAACCCAGGTCTCTCAGGTGGAAAGCAAGGGGGTTATCCACTGGGCCACACAAGCCCTTGCTTTCCACCTGAGAGACCTGGGTTCGATCCTGACGTGAGTCAGAAATTTATTTCTGTTCCACACGTGATTGTGTGTTGATGATTTCTATCTTATTCACTCAGAAGGGATAATTCGAATGAAATGTTGTCTATTGGGTCATTGCTGAGTCGGGAAGTTGGGGAAAACTCGCTGGTATGCAAGCAGTTAGCTTGCCCAGGTAATTCCTTGGGTGCAGTTGCTCTCAGGTTCCAACTTCTTTTAGACTTGTGTGGCCCAGTGGATAACGCCCTTGCTTTCCACCTGAGAGACCTGGGTTCGATCCCGACGTGAGTCAGAAATTTATTTCTGTTCCACACGTGATTGTGTGTTGATGATTTCTATCTTATTCACTCAGAAGGGATAATTCGAATGAAATGTTGTCTATTGGGTCATTGCTGAGTCGGGAAGTTGGGGAAAACTCTCTGGTATGCAAGCAGTTAGCTTGCCCAGGTAATTCCTTGGGTGCAGTTGCTCTCAGGTATCCAACTTCTTTTAGACTTGTGTGGCCTAGTGGATAACGCCCTTGCTTTCCACCTGAGAGACCTGGGTTCGATCCCGACGTGAGTCAGAAATTTATTTCTGTTCCACACGTGATTGTGTGTTGATGATTTCTATCTTATTCACTCAGAAGGGATAATTCGAATGAAATGTTGTCTATTGGGTCATTGCTGAGTCGGGAAGTTGGGGAAAACTCGCTGGTATGCAAGCAGTTAGCTTGCCCAGGTAATTCCTTGGGTGCAGTTGCTCTCAGGTTCCAACTTCTTTTAGACTTGTGTGGCCCAGTGGATAACGCCCTTGCTTTCCACCTGAGAGACCTGGGTTCGATCCCGACGTGAGTCAGAAATTTATTTCTGTTCCACACGTGATTGTGTGTTGATGATTTCTATCTTATTCACTCAGAAGGGATAATTCGAATGAAATGTTGTCTATTGGGTCGGGAAGTTGGGGAAAACTCGCTGGTATGCAAGCAGTTAGCTTGCCCAGGTAATTCCTTGGGTGCAGTTGCTCTCAGGTTCCAACTTCTTTTAGACTTGTGTGGCCCAGTGGATAACGCCCTTGCTTTCCACCTGAGAGACCTGGGTTCGATCCCGACGTGAGTCAGAAATTTATTTCTGTTCCACACGTGATTGTGTGTTGATGATTTCTATCTTATTCGCTCAGAAGGGATAATTCGAATGAAATGTTGTCTATTGGGTCATTGCTGAGTCGGGAAGTTGGGGAAAACTCGCTGGTATGCAAGCAGTTAGCTTGCCCAGGTAATTCCTTGGGTGCAGTTGCTCTCAGGTTCCAACTTCTTTTAGACTTGTGTGGCCCAGTGGATAACGCCCTTGCTTTCCACCTGAGAGACCTGGGTTCGATCCCGACATGAGTCAGAAATTTATTTCTGTTCCACACGTGATTGTGTGTTGATGATTTCTATCTTATTCACTCAGAAGGGATAATTCGAATGACATGTTGTCTATTGGGTCATTGCTGAGTCGAGAAGTTGGGGAAAACTCGCTGGTATGCAAGCAGTTAGCTTGCCCAGGTAATTCCTTGGGTGCAGTTGCTCTCAGGTTCCAACTTCTTTTAGACTTGTGTGGCCCAGTGGATAACGCCCTTGCTTTTCACCTGAGAGACCTGGGTTCGATCCCGACGTGAGTCAGAAATTTATTTCTGTTCCACACGTGATTGTGTGTTGATGATTTCTATCTTATTCACTCAGAAGGGATAATTCGAATGAAATGTTGTCTATTGGGTCGGGAAGTTGGGGAAAACTCGCTGGTATGCAAGCAGTTAGCTTGCCCAGGTAATTCCTTGGGTGCAGTTGCTCTCAGGTTCCAACTTCTTTTAGACTTGTGTGGCCCAGTGGATAACGCCCTTGCTTTCCACCTGAGAGACCTGGGTTCGATCCCGCCGACGTGAGTCAGAAATTTATTTCTGTTCCACACGTGATTGTGTGTTGATGATTTCTATATATATATATATATATATATATATATATATATATATATATATATATATATATATATATATATATATATATATATATATATATATATCTATATATTTATATATATATATATATATATATATATATATATATATATATATATATATATATATATATATATATATATATATATATATATATATATATATATATATATATATATATATATATATATATATATATATATATATATATATATATATATATACACACATACACACACATACTACACACATGAAGCATTACTTATACACACATTTGAATACGTGAAATATTTGATGATGTTTTTGTTCATATAAATTTTCAAACGCAAGTTTCATTTATTTGCTTAAATACTTCGGAGTCAGTAAACCATAAACAAAAATACAAACTTATTAGTAACTCGATATGATTAGGTATAAGCGAAAAACGCTAATAAATATAAAATATAAAGAGAATATTATATTTATCTGGATGATTGACTAAAGTTTAAATCGCTTGTTGGAGAGGATCTGTAAGCGAAAGCTAATCAATAGTTTACCGAGTAAGATTGACGGGCTCATTATCTATCTATTAGCGCTTCGGAACAATGACCAGATTACCAGATTAATAAGTTGAAAGAAGCTTTTCGCTCGGAAGAGTTTATCCGTCAAAATGCCAGTAGTGGGGACAAGCTTTAAATGAGAATAATGGGGAGAATAAAGTATTTCCACCTGTCTTTTTTCTCATATTTTGGTTAAAAAGAATAATAGATATATAGCTTCTAAGACTTGTGGAGTCCTACGACAAAACACTAAAATGGTAAATGGAGATCTCAACTGTAGTTAAAACCCATTCTATTAGAGTTAAAAACAACTGCCCATAATAATGCCTTCATTATCAGTCTGTCTGTTTGAGATAGCGTCGATAATTCATCGCTTCTTTATTTCGTCGTTTTTAATTCCACGCCTCGATCCACTTTCCAGATGAGTGACTTCATCTTTTCCAGAGAATTTCCTTGCTTCCAGGAATGATCTTCAAGGAGACAGATGCGAATACTCTGGCGACATCTGTATGTTCTTTTCTCGCCTGAATGACGCACCTGAATGTTTGTTTGTTCCTCCTCTACTCAGTGACTAGCGTCGCGTCGTGCTCCATCTCTTCACTGATGTTTTTTGGGCGCGTTCGGTGCACTGGTAAATGAAAGCTGCCTTCACGATAAAGACCCGTTCGCTGCAGGAGAGAGAAAGAGGAATCTGAAATGTAGATGGGTTGAGAATCTTTTCTCTTTATTTTTTAAAATCTTCTAAGCTTAAAAGCGTTTTATTGCCTTTCTTCCTCCTAAGAGTTCATGCAATGGCCGGCTGGGTAGCATTGCGGCCCGGTACACCTTCAGGCTGCGTTACCCACTATGATCATTATAACCAAGTGGTCTGTATACTGTATATATTTTTTATTTCTTTGTTAATTTACTAGTTATTTGTAACATAGATGTTTCAGCTTCTTAAAGCAGAAAGTTTTGTAGTATTAAATACAGAATTGTATTTTCCGGATACCGGGGGGTTTTATCTCAAGTCAACAAAGAATATATTTTATTTCCTTACACTTCATGTTTTTTTTTCGTGCAGGAAATGAATATAATTTGTATCTAAAAAAAGCCGGGTAGCTTTATAAATATCCACAATGCTAAAGAGCTCACTTTACAATTTATTTCCCCTCATATGCATGCTTCTGTTGTCTTGTGCTAGTCGTTGTTCCATCATTTCCCTGGGCATTCATTATTCATGCAAGTTTTGGGGGAGGGGAGGGGAGGGGAGGGGAGGAGAGCTCTGACATTCCCTTGGCGGTCTTGTGAATGCCATGCCATTCAGTCTGACTGCGGATGACAGGCAATAAATAAAGGAATCCTGAGTCTTTGGGAATGAAGCTACTTTCAAAAGCAGCTCGAGTATTAATAGGACACGTTTACTGTAGTCTGTGAATGCTTACGGAACGTTAGGATCAAGAAAGCGTTGAGATTTAGACTTATAGTTCCTGATTGATAAGGACATTAAAACCTGGAAATGTTTCAGCTTTGCTGAAGAAAAATAAGTTTTCGGGAAACTAATTAGGAACTTTTCATGCCAAGAAAAAAATTGGGGATGTTTCAGTACTTGTTAGTTAAGTTTTTGAATACTGATAACATGATTTCTTGTCTATATATATATATATATATATATATATATATATATATATATATATATATATATATATATATATATACTGTATATATATACAGTATATGCATGTGTGTATGTATGTATGTATGTAAGTATTTTTGTATAAATCCAGTGTCAGTCAACATATTTAAGGGGAGTTTACAGTAAAAATAGGGCTTAAAATATTTGGCTACTATTAGAACAAGAGGTAGGTTTAGTCATGTATTTTTCTGGAATAATTGACAAGGTACAGGTTCAGTTACGCTTTCTGAAAATGGATACAACCATATGGAGATGAAACGGAAAGAAGGGAGCCAATACTATTACTTATTTTCTTTGTAAAGCAGTTCTTATTCAGGCGAAGCTGACTTATTGCAATAATGAACTAGAATTTCGAAGTAAGAAAAGGTGTGACCATGCCATCCTACTTGACTAAATAACCATTTTTTCTCTTTGCACAATTTTTATGCGGTTCAGTAAATTATAAAATACGCACTAGCACGCAAAATGCACATACTCTCAACTGAGAGAAAGCATGAGAAATTTCTCAAGTGAGAACAGGGCATAGTAAAATTGTACGCTGGAAGGAAGGTTAGAGAGGCATCCAATGGTCTTTGAGCATAAATACCAGGATCAAAAAGGCGTAAATTGGATCTGAAAGGATCCAGTTCCCAGTGAACTCGCGTGCTTGGGTTCCAAAGCTCTACTGTACGTGTGGGTCGAAGCCTCCTGAAAAGGAAATGCCAACTATGTATAGTGTTTTTTGTGCGTGTGTATGTGTGTGTGTGTTTGTGCATTCCTTGAAGAACACTAAGAGTGTTGCAACTCTCTCGTGTTCTTTCACATCGAGACTATTTCTATAAATCCTAATTCACGTTTTTTAAGCTTACATATGAAAAGGCCACTTTGAAACCTTAGAGAAAAAGTGTTCTCTGCGAAAAAGAAAAAAGGAAAATCTGACCTAAATCACCTTTCATTTGCACGAAAATTTTCCCAAAAGAAAATGAACGCGGTTTAAGATTTCACGACCAACAGGCTCGGACCATCGTGATCTTGCAAGGCTTGCCTACTGTACCTTACAACTAAAAATAGTTCCACGCTTCTGTTGTTATGTTCTCGCGGGTCATCAATTAATTGAGAGCGACTATCGATCAGGTGCTCTCGTAAACTGGAACCCCAATATACTGAGACGAGACAGTTCAACGTGACTGAAATTCTTAATGCGAGTACCGGAGACATTTTACGAGTTGATGTACTTAGATGGCCTCCTCTGTAAAGTGAATGAATGTGGGACGTTCTTTGATTCATCTTTAAAGCAATTATTATGTTATTCATATATATATGAATAAAATCATAATTACTTTAAAGATCAATCAGAGAACGTCATACATTCACTTTACAGAGGTTATCTAATATATATATATATATATATATATATATATATATATATATATATATATATATATATATATATATATATAATATATATATATATATGTATGTATGACTTTTTATCACATCACCGTGATTCATATTCAATCAGTAAGCTACAAACGTCCTTTAATATCCAATTCGCTCTACCTCGGAAATAATATATTTCCATATATGTTACCGGAGGGGAATTTTTTTTTTTTTTTTTTTAGTTGATAATAAGTTCGTCGTCCCGTGGGCTCGAACCAGCGAAGGACAAGAACTCAGGACTACAGTGGACGCTTAACCCACGCGCCCAGCAAGTGAGGTATAAGTGGATATCATCTCCCATATACAAATCACCCGTCGAACTCAGGTGTTTGTATTAGAGACGATATCCACCCACCTCTGCCATGCTAACCGTGTCGTGCGTTTGTCGCACGCAGCCATTTTATGACTTTTTATCACATTACCGTGATTCATATACAGTCAGTAAGCTACAAATGTCCTTTAATATCCAATTCGCTCTACCTTGGAAATAATATATTTTCATATATGTTACCGAAGGGGAATTTTTTTTTTTTTTTTTGATAATAAGTTCGTCGTCCTGTGGGCTCGAACCAGCGAAGGACAAGAACTCAGGACTGCAGTGGACGCTTAACCCACGCGGCCAGCAAGTGAGGTATAAGTGGATATCGTCTCCCATATACAAATCGCCCATCGAACTCAGGTGTTTGTATTAGAGACGATATCCACCCACCTCTGCCATGCTAACCGTGTAGTGCGTTTGTCGCACGCAGCCATTTTATGACTTTTTATCACATTACCGTGATTCATATACAATCAGTAAGCTACAAACGTCCTTTAATATCCAATTCGCTCTACCTCGGAAATAATATATTTTCATATATGTTACAGAAGGGGAATTTTTTTTTTTTTGTTGATAATAAGTTCGTCGTCCTGTGGGCTCGAACCAGCAAAAGACAAGAACTCAGGACTACAGTGGACGCTTATCCCACGCGGCCAGCAAGTGAGGTATAAGTGGATATCGTCTCCCATATACAAATCGCCCATCGAACTCAGGTGTTTGTATTAGAGACGATATCCACCCACCTCTGCCATGCTAACCGTGTAGTGTGTCGCACGCAGCTATATTATGACTTTTTATCACATCACCGTGATTCATATACAATCAGTAAGCTACAAACGTCCTTTAATATCCAATTCGCTCTACCTTGGAAATAATATATTTTCATATATGTTACCGAAGGGGATTTTTTTTTTTTTTTTTTGATAATAAGTTCGTCGTCCTGTGGGCTCGAACCAGCGAAGGACAAGAACTCAGGACTAAAGTGGACGCTTAACCCACGCGGCCAGCAAGTGAGGTATAAGTGGATATCGTCTCCCATATACAAATCGCCCATCGAACTCAGGTGTTTGTGTTAGAGACAATATCCACCCACCTCTGCCATGCTAACCGTGTAGTGCGTTTGTCGCACGCAACCATTTTATGACTTTTTATCACATCACCGTGATTCATATACAATCAGTAAGCTACAAACGTCCTTTAATATCCAATTCGCTCTACCTCGGAAATAATATATTTTCATATATGTTACCGAAGGGGCACTTTTTTTTTTTTTTTAGTTGATAATAAGTTTTTCGTCCCGTGGGCTCGAACCAGCGAAGGACAAGAACTCAGGACTACAGTGGACGCTTATCCCACACGGCCAGCAAGTGAGGTATAAGTGGATATCGTCTCCCATATACAAATCGCCCATCGAACTCAGGTGTTTGTATTAGAGACAATATCCACCCACCTCTGCCATGCTAACCGTGTAGTGCGTTTGTCGCACACAGCTATATTATGACTTTTTATCACATCACCGTGATTCATATACAATCAGTAAGCTACAAACGTCCTTTAATATCCAATTCACTCTACCTCGGAAATAATATATTTTCATATATGTTACCGAAGGGGCACTTTTTTTTTTTTTTTTTTAGTTGATAATAAGTTCGTCGTCCCGTGGGCTCGAACCAGCGAAGGACAAGAACTCAGGACTACAGTGGACGCTTAACCCACGCGGCCAGCAAGTGAGGTATAAGTGGATATCGTCTCCCATATACAAATCGCCCGTCGAACTCAGGTGTTTGTATTAGAGACGATATCCACCCACCTCTGCCATGCTAACTTTGTAGTGCGTTTGTCGCACGCAGCCATATTATGACTTTTTATCACGTTACCGTGATTCATATACAATCAGTAAGCTACAAACGTCCTTTAATATCCAATTCGCTCTACCTCGGAAATAATATATTTTCATATATGTTACCGAAGGGGAATTTTTTTTTTTTTTTTGTTGATAATAAGTTCGTCGTCCTGTGGGCTCGAACCAGCGAAGGACAAGAACTCAGGACTACAGTGGACGCTTATCCCACGCGGCCAGCAAGTGAGGTATAAGTGGATATCGTCTCCCATATACAAATCGCCCATCGAACTCAGGTGTTTGTATTAGAGACAATATCCACCCACCTCTGCCATGCTAACCGTGTAGTGCGTTTGTCGCACGCAGCTACATCATGACTTTTTATCACATCACTGTGATTCATATACAATCAGTAAGCTACAAACGTCCTTTAATATCCAATTCACTCTACCTCGGAAATAATATATTTTCATATATGTTACCGAAGGGGCACTTTTTTTTTTTTTTTTAGTTGATGATAAGTTCGTCGTCCCGTGGGCTCGAACCAGCGAAGGACAAGAACTCAGGATTACAGTGGACGCTTAACCCACGTGGCCAGCAAGTGAGGTATAAGTGGATATCGTCTCCCATATACAAATCGCCCGTCGAACTCAGGTGTTTGTATTAGAGACGATATCCACCCACCTCTGCCATGCTAACTGTGTAGTGCGTTTGTCGCACGCAGCCATATTATGACTTTTTATCACATCACCATGATTCATATACAATCAGTAAGCTACAAACTTCCTTTAATATCCAATTCACTCTTCCTCGGCAATAATATATTTTCATATATGTTACAGAAGGGGATTTTTTTTTTTTTTTAGTTGATAATAAGTTCGTCGTCCTGTGGGCTCGAACTAGCGAAGGACAAGAGCTCCCCTTCGGTAACATATATGAAAATATATTATTTCCGAGGTAGAGCGAATTGGATATTAAAGGATGTTTATAGCTTACTGATTGTATATGAATCACGGTGATGTGATAAAAAGTCATAATATGGCTGTGTGCGACAAACGCACTACACGGTTAGCATGGCAGAGGTGGGTGGATATCGTCTCTAATACAAACACCTGAGTTCGACGGGCGATTTGTATATGGGAGACGATATCCACTTATACCTCACTTGCTGGACGCATGGGTTAAGCGTCCACTGTAGTCCTGAGTTCTTGTCCTTCGCTGGTTCGAGCCCACGGGACGACGAACTTATTATCAACTAAAAAAAAAAAAAATTCCCCTTCGGTAACATATATGAAAATATATTATTTCCGAGGTAGAGAGAATTGGATATTAAAGGACGTTTGTAGCTTACTGATTATATATATATATATATATATATATATATATATATATATATATATATATATATATATATATATATATATATATATATATATATATGTATGTGTGTGTGTGCGTTTGTGTGTCACACGCACATCTATATATGTATATAGATACATACATATGTGTGTGTGTATTCATACATTCATATAAATATCTACACTATATAGAAATGCTTTGAAATAATCATTTTTACAGTAGATGGAAAGGGCGTTTCCTTTGTACCGAGAAGCCAGACCTGGTTTGACTGTGGCTATCAAAAGCAATTGAGCCGCCTGAACTTCTTTTCCAGTGACGATAGAGCTTGTTACTTTATAAGGCCGTGTCATGGCAAATAACAATACCCTATAAATGTAGTATTCCCCTGAACCCTGGACGTTTATACGCAATATTTGCGCTAAACTTGCTACATCGAAAAACACGCATATTCGTAACTACATCAACACCCCATGTTAATGCGTGTGTGTGTGTGTGTGTGTGTGTGTGTGTGTATGTGCGTGTCTGATTGTGTGTGCATAAATGTAAAGAGTCACATGAGATGCTTTGTATAGTGTATATATGTAAATTGATCTATCTAACACAAGTGATTTCTATTGAAAGCGACGAGAAATGGCACAAGAGGATATGCTTTACAAGGAGGTGGTGAGTAGGAGCAAGAGTAGGATTATATATAGCGTTTACGAGTTGACCAGGTGTGGCTATTACACATAAGATTATAAATATTTACTTACAATCCATCTTAACGATTAGGTTATATTGATATTTGAATACAAAAATAATTTATCTATTTATTTTTGTCGTAAATTGCTGCTGGAGGGTCATATATAAAGTGATAAATTATTCAACTACGAAATTTCATATGAAATTATGTTTCATAAAATGTATTTCTATAACTAATCTGACACTTAAAATAGTAACATTTCCGGATACTAATGAAAGTTAATAAAATAAAGAACCGTTTCAGTTCAGAACTTATCATGCATTCATAGACCTTATGAATAAGAGATAATGTCAAATATTAATTATTCGGAAAGTGTTGTGAAGCTTTTTCATTCGGGCAGACTTGTGAATCTTTTTGCTCCATATTGTCCGAGAGTTTCATTGTTAAAATGATTTTCACCAATCAGCTTAGCCAGAATGAACACTCATGTGATTCAGTGCGGCTTTCGAGTTAAGCGGTTTCAAGGAGAAAAGGGAAGCTCTGGCTAGGTAAGAGCGATTT
>JANJGK010000022.1:727692-820192 GCA_039081455.1 Macrobrachium rosenbergii
CCGAGATCTTTGCTTTTAGTGGCTGAATTTGATTCTTCCCTGCTTAAAATAAAACTGCTGTTTCATGAACAGATTTGCGAGGGAAACGTGTTTTTTTTTTTCAAGTAATGGGAAAGATGGTCAGAATTTACAATAGATACATTTGTATACAAAGTTTAACTTTTGAGGGGTGACTCATGAAATTGTCAACGAATTGTCTATAATCATACTGTGAGCAGCGTGAAAAAAGGGCATGAAACACATGCGCAAGACCATGCAGACATAACGCTTTTATAGACAGATTCTATGCTGGAATTATGTTACGTACCTTTTCTGTTTCTTTCTCTTCAGATAAGTGTGTAAGAGCCTGCGTATCTTATTTCGATGTGTATGTACAATAAAAAAAATATCTTGGACAATGAGCAATAATTCAGTTACTTGAAGACTAAAAGAAAATTAATGTTGAGTTGACATTACTCATTCATTCCTAAGGAAGAATTTCAATCCCTTACCGTCAGGGGAGCAATTCTGATCTCCCTGACTCTATATGTAGGTTTTTGTTTCCATCATCTGTCTGTCTGTCTATCTGCCTGCCGTTCGTAGATCCCTTCTGCGCCCTTTCACGAAATCGATAAAGACATCAACGCCGTTAACCAGATATCTGTAATGTCTCCTTTGTCTTTAAGCCTTTTCGTATGAGTTTTCCTCCTCCCTTTATCAAAATGGAGTTTGGGTTCTGCGTTCCCCATTATTGTGTACAAGGGGATGTGAAATCGCAATTAAAATATTTTATGGCTCGAAGATCACAGCTATTCCTCGCGTTTTAGGGAACAGTTAAGCAACTCTCAACCGTGGGGGGGGGATGGTCCTTTCATTGGTATTGTTATAAACGAGAGAAGCTTTCTCTCTGTTGTATGTTTTTAGTCTCTCACTTCTTACCTTGGTTTCTTCTAGGTGTGTCCCTTAGCATCGCTTCACTGATGATGTGCTATCTTCTTTATATTAATTAATTTAAGTATTGATATCTCTCAGAAAGGCATATAGAGACGAGATCGGTAATTTCTTCACTTTAATTAGTACTTAGTATTATGAAGATCAGTACAAAATTAACAAGTTACAATGATAGAAAACAAAATCACTCTGGAGCTATAAACTTGGCTCAGTCTATATGGGGAACACGGAAGCGAGGGGAGACGTACTCTCCCTTGAAGGACACAGTTCTGATCTGTTCTCCTCTGGCGTTCTCCAGCCTGCTGAACCCGAGTTTCTTGTTATCTGCAGTCTCCACCTCCTTCTAGCCCTATTGCCCCCTCGACATGAGACCACCTTGACCTGGTGAGGGGGCTCTTGAACCCCAGGAATTTGTTTCTGGGTCCGAGTCCAAGAGTCTCATATACCATCATATATTATTTTGGATTAAATTTGTGGAATTTTCCACTTTTAGTAAAATTTACTGGACCTGATAAACAGGAAAAGATATCATAGCTGGGAATGGGTTTATATCCGAAGCTAAATAGTGAGAACTGTGGTAGGACCATCAACTGCCCGATAATGTTCAGACCCGAGAGTTACCAGATTGGTAGCTCAAAGGCGGAAGTATTTGTTAGGGCTGGACCACGGATTCCAGGGGGGTCTGGTCCTATAGATAGGACTCTCGGCATTCTATTCGGTTTGCCCATAACATGATTAGGGTGGGGATGATTGTATTCTTGTAATACTCTCAGTCCTAGCAAGCGGGTTTGGCTTACACTTGGGCCACTCTAATCATGTTATGCCATCCCCTTTGGGGTAGGGTAGGGAGCGGACATTTGGGAGTCAGTTCTCACTTGTGCCATTAGTGGAAGATTAAAACTCCAAGAAAAGCTGATGATATCTTTTTAAGGTTTACAGTTTTTTTTCCCTCTCTCAAATCTTTATGGTAAGTGAAATTAAAGATTCGAGTACCCCTGGGCCCATTGATGGTAGTGACTCGGCACAGATGACGACCACTGGAACCTCCTGTAATAACCTTTCTTTGGAAAAAACAAACAAGAATCCAAAGGTAATCACACTGGAACCTTATACTCCAGTACTCAACAAATCAAAAAGAAAAGTTGGTCAAGGTTTCTAACCATGGAAGCTGACCAAAATATTTCAGCCCTAAAACTAGAGAATTATTTATTGAATAGACATCCAACGACAGATATGTCCTTTAGACAAGTAAAGGAAAAAACTTGGCTTATAGAAGCCACAACAAAAAGTCAGTCCGAGGACTATTTGTCTTTGAGAAAAATAGACAATATTAACATTACAGTAAAAAACACGAAACTATGAACAGCATTCAGGGTACCATTGTACTTCCTGAAAACAATAACGAACCAGTCGATAAGAAAATGCTATTGGACTCTCTCAAGAAAAGATACCCAAAGGTCCAAGATTGTGAGGTATATGCTGTACCAAGTAAAAACAGCAATAGACAAACGTTAAAAATAGCAAAAATAAAATTTGAGGGTGAAGATCTGCCTCAAAAAATAAAAATTTTAGACCAAAATAGAGAGTTGAGACCCTATGTCCCAAAGCCACTGCAGTGTCAAAATTGCAGTAAGTATGGGCACACATACAAAAATTGTAGAAATGAACCGGTATGCGCTTATTGTGGATCTACTGATCATACCACACAGTGGAAGTGCAGTGAACCTAAGTGTGTAAACTGTGGGCAAAATCATCATGCAAGATCCAAAGAATGCATGTATTACATATACAATACGGAATTAAAAATACTACAAGAACGAACAGGGATGTCTATAAGAGAGGCTAAGCTAGAATTAAAAGTGAGAGGAATTCAAGATCCGTCTAAGAAACACACGTATTCTTCAATAACAAGAGCAAAAAATGAAGCAAAAACGCAAACAGATAGAAGTAACAGAGCACAGAAAAGTAAATCTCAAGAAAAAATTAATAATTTAGAAATAAAAAATAAAATAGAGAATAAAGAAAAAGGTACAAATGAGATGGATAATATTTTATCCAATTCATTTGAAATATTAATGCAAATAGAAACACAGGAGGATACTGCTACCAAAGTAACAGAGGAGGGTCGTGATGGACTGGAAATTAAAGATAAAAAAAGGCCTTTGGAGAGAACACCAGCCAAAACGAAGAAACCAACTATTATTAGAGAAACATCAGTTAAACCAAAGATAAAGGAGATGAAAAAGGAACAAAAACAAAAACAAGCTAAGAATATACCTTTATCTCCTAAAATAATAATAGAACCTATGAAGGCAAATGTCGAGAACACTGAAGAAGTGAAAGAGAATCATATCATAGATGATAATGATTATGTCAAGGGAGAAGAGATTACTCCTTCTCCAGTAATTGGAACAAGAACAAATGAAAAGAGAAATACACATGATAATACTTGTGGATGTAATGATTGTTTCATTGAATTATGCAATAACAACAAAAGCATAACGAAAGATGGTTTAACAAACATTATAAGAAATTTTATGAAATATAGAAAAAAAGAAAACACAGATTTGAGTAACCATGAAAAAGGGTGCATGTGCATTGAGCACTTAGTCTATTATAAGGAAAAACAGATGAATGTCGTGAGTAAATTATTAGAAAAATTCCAAATTGATAATACAAAAAAAGAGAGTAAAATCCGACCGCTATAAAAAAATTATACAATGGAACGTAAATTGTCTACAGACCAGATTACACCTAGGAGAAATACAACGGTTATTAAAAGAATATGAACCAATGATATTATGTTTGCAACATGTCAACAAAACAATATTAACGATAGGTAAATATACCTTAGCATCTGCATCAAGAGAGGAAGAAGGAAATTTAGGTACTGCTATATATGTACATGTATGTTATGACAAAGTACCTGTAAACTTTACTGATCTGCAAACGTCGAGTATTAGAATACGAATAAAAAACGATAATTATGTAATTCATAATTTGTACAATCAACCTAATAAAAATTATGACGTTAACAAAATCAAAGAATTACTTAATAATACTAAGGAACCAACGTTAATAGTAGGTGATTTTAATGCTACTAAGGAACCAACGTTAATAGTAGGTGATTTTAATGCCCACAACCCAATGTGGGACTGTAATTGTACAGAATCAAATAGAGCAGGAAATAAAATAGAGGAATTCATAGATTCATATGACATGTGCTGTATAAATGACGACGAAATCAGCACATATTTTTCTAAAACACATGGAACATATTCCTCAATTGACCTAACTCTATGTACAGCAGACATAGTAGACAGATTGGACTGGAATACGGTAGATGAATTGCATACAAGTGATCATTTCCCCATATTAATTTCTTTATTACAAAATAACCCCACCCAACATGCCCCTCGATACAACATTTATAAAGCAGATTGGGAACAATATGAATTCCACACCAGGAATATCCCACCATTTGAATATTTGAAAGACCATAATGAAACTAATAAATTTCTTGTTGATTTCATTACAAATGCTGCTGATAAAGCAATACCAAAATCCAAATCTCATCCAACAAAACACCAAGTCCCATGGTGGTCTGAAAAACTAACAGAATTAATAAAAATAAAACACCAAATTGGAAGACGACGAAATAATTTGAATAAGAAATTCAGTAAATTAAACAAAACGTTACCGATATTAGAAGGAACCTCCCAAAAACTGACTATATTATTATTAGAAATTGATACATTAAAACCTCTGTATAATAAAATATCTGTAAAGTTTAAAAGAGAAGTAATACAAGGAAGAATCATTTCATGGAAAAAATATGTATCGGATCTCTCTAAAAATACTCCCATACAAAAAATATGGGAAAAATTCAGGAAAATAAATGGTACCCATGTTAAACCACCTAGGCATGCCATATTAAAAGATGGTAAAAGAATACTTGATAATAAAGAAATTAGTAATGTAATAGGTGAAAATTTAACAAAAGTAAGTAGCAACAAAAATTTAGATGAGCATTTCCGCACAAAAAAAATAATATAGAATTAATAACAATAAATTTTGAAACAGTAGAAGATATATATTATAATAGAAAATTTAATATGGAAGAGCTAGAATTTGCTCTGTTGAACAGCAATAAATCTGCTGCTGGAGGTGACAATATTTGTTTTGAAATGATATGCCATTTAGCACCTTTGGCAAAGACATACTTGTTAGAGTTTTATAACCACTTATGGCCTAGAAATTTATTTCCTGATGAGTGGCGTAAAGCTATAATTATTCCAATCCCCAAACCTGGAAAAGATCCCAGTAATGTAAACAATTACAGACCAATTTCTTTAACAAGTTGTTTGTGCAAATTACTAGAGAAA
This sequence comes from Macrobrachium rosenbergii, assembly GCA_039081455.1. Classification (NCBI taxonomy): domain Eukaryota; kingdom Metazoa; phylum Arthropoda; class Malacostraca; order Decapoda; family Palaemonidae; genus Macrobrachium; species Macrobrachium rosenbergii. The sequence goes on from JANJGK010000022.1 coordinate 733,008, forward strand.
ATGGTAAATGCTCGACTAACATGGCACATTCGAGAAAATAAAATTTTAACTCCCACTCAGTTCGGGTCACAGTGTAATAGATCTACATTAGATTCTCTCTGTAACTTAGAAGACCATATACGTAGAGGTTTTGAACGAAAACAAATTACTGTAGCTGTCTTTTTTGACATTGAAAAAGCATACAATACTACATGGAGGCATGCTATATTAAAAACTTTACAAAACAACTACATCTGTGGACATTTACCTAGGTTTATACAAAACTTTTTAACAAATCGCAGTTTTCAGGTGAGAATTGATGATGTTCTGTCTAGAACATTTCCTCTTGAAAATGGTGTTCCACAGGGAAGCGTCCTTAGTGGCACACTGTTTACTTTAGCAATTAATGATATCAGTAAAAATCTACCTATTGGTATTAAAAGTAACCTGTATATGGATGATTTTGCCATATATTATTCAGCATCCCGAATAAAACATGCAGAACGAATCATTAATAAAAGCATAGTGAAAATAGATGAATGGGCTTTATCTGTAGGCTTTAAATTTTCCATAGATAAAACCCAAGCAATCATGTTTTATAAAAACAAAAAATGGAAAAAAGGAGAAGAAATAGACTTAAAAATCAGAAACCATAGTATACCAATTGGCCAAACAGCAACATTTTTAGGATTAGTATTTGATACTCACATGAACTGGAAAGCCCACATAACATACATGAAATCAAAATGTAAAAGAGCATTAAACCTAATTAAAAACTGTCGAACACTACTTGGGGAGCCGATAGACATACCCTTACTTTATTGTATAAAGCAACAGTGCTGTCTATCGTTGATTATGGATGTGAAATATATGGCTCGGCGTCAGATGCAGTGCTGAAAACGGTAGACCCAGTTCATAATGAGGGCCTTAGAATATGTTCAGGAGCTTTTCGATCATCACCAACATCTTTACAAGTTGAATGTGGTGAACTACCCCTGTCTCTCCATAGAGAGCCAGTAACAATGAAGAGTGCTCTGAGAATTCAGACAAATGATTCTCCAACCAAAAATTATTTGGATTAAGAGATGTGTTTATAAACAATCATCCACCTTCTTTCCCAATTAGAGCTAGAAGATTGTTTGAGTCGCTAAATATACATATACAATTACCTGTAATATTAAAATTGCCTCCTCCTTGGACAATGAATAAAATGAGAATTTGTACACACTTGAAATATTTATCAAAAAATCATCCATATACTCCAGAATACCATAGACAACATGCAGTAGAGCATATAATCCGAAAAGGTCCACATTACGCAATATACACTGATGGATCTAAATCACAATACGGAGTGGGATATGCTACGGTATCCCAAAACAGAACGTATCAGTTCTCTCTCCCAGACAAAGCCTCTTTATTTACAGCTGAGTTATGTGCAGTAGTATCAGCCATAAAAATAATTAGAGAAGTCTCATATAATAATTTTGTGATTTATAGCGACTCCTGAAGTGCTGTAGAAGCTATTCAAAGCTATAATAAAAAAAATAATATTGTACAACATATAAAGTTCTCACTCCATAAATTGTATAATAATGGAAAAAATATTGAAATATGTTGGATCCCTGCCCATGTAGGGATTAAAGGAAATGAAGAGGCTGATAAAGCAGCTAAAGAAGCAGCCCACATGACAAGAACAAATGTAGACATCCCTATCACTATACAAGATATATAAAAACAGTCATTGTAAAAAAATGGCAAAATATATGGAACGAAGAACCTGAAAATAATAAATTAAAACAGATAAAATCCAGTGTTGGAAAATGGAGTTCGTCATATCAGAGAGAGAGACAAGCACAAGTAATTCTGACACGTCTTCGAATAGGCCATACTCGTTTGACACATGGACACTTAATGAACAGTCCATGTGGCCCTCTTCCCAAATGCCCAGATTGCAATGTGCTGATAACAGTTAAGCATATACTGTGTGAATGCCCAAAATATAACCTGCAGCGATTATCAAATCTTGGAAATAAACCGATAGAAGAAATTTTGTCAGAATCTTCAACATTCTCAATAGCACCCATTTTAATGTTTATGAGAAGCTGCAAATTAATTGGAAAAATATAAAAAAAGAAAAAAAACAATCAATCAGTATAATGAATTTTAAAACAAGTAAATTTTATGATTTTACCTAATTTATTTTTAATTTTAATATACCTTTTTAGTGAGTATATATGGAATCATGAGATTAAAGGTATTTATTGTGTGAGTGTGTTCCAGTATGAAAGAGTATGCCTTTTTACAGCTTTTAATTTCATTTTCATTTTCGTTCATCGTCATTGACAAGTGACCTATTACGTCCCAGTGCTAGGCTTCTAGCCTAGACTTATCATTTCATCCTAATCCTTCGGGCCAGCCCTATGAGAGCTGATGGTCAGCTCAGTGGTCTGGTTAAACTATTTTAATAATAATAATAATCTAGCCCTATTGGAAGGATGTATCAGCAAGGCCTCACCTTCAAGTAGCTGATTGGAAGGACTGTAGTGGGTGTGATTCAAATCTCTCCTTAGAGGACTTGATTGGAGGTGATCTTAGGAGGTTGTGTGAAAAACCCCTCCCTAGTATGTTTGATTGGAGGTTGTAGAAGTACATCACTTTGTCCAGCCCCCAATTTCCTGGAATTTCCATGAAAATGCCTCCTGAGAAGGCGGGGTTATAGAACTAGCTGCTGTAAGCATTTAGGCTGTGCTGACTCATGATTTGGTTAACTTAATCGCGAGGCCCGTATTTCTCACTTTTATGATTGTTTTTATGACTTCAACACGATATACTGCTTATGGTTCATGCAAAAATCCTGCTTCGATCAGCGTATTGGAATCACGATAATAACAACAGCTTTTGGGCATTATCACTGTGTTCTTTGCCTCTCTTTTTGTTCTTACTTCTCTCTCCTTCTCTCTCTCTCTCTCTCTCTCTCTCTCTCTCTCTCTCTCTCTCTCTCTCTCTCTCTCTCTCTCTCTCTCTCTTTTCTTTTTCTCTTTGCTATCTAATTTCCCTATATATTCTACACCACAACAGTATTACGTAAGTGCGTAGGGAATCACACCCGGTACAACGCTGATTGCTTTTCTATATATATATATATATATATATATATATATATATATATATATATATATATATATATATATAAAGGCCAATTCTGAGCCTATACTTGATTTACGTCTCCGTTCTGTGAACATAGGTTGGTATCTCGCTTTTCCGAGATATTTGCGTGATAGTTTGTAACGTGAGCCGACATCATAAGTTATACTTTTTCCTAACTAAAATCTAAGGACTACTGGAATGAGGTACTAAGTACAAAACTAAACCTTTATTGACAAAATAACAACGAAAATAACTTCTTAGAAATTACGAAGAATGAAAACGAATGATTCATCATAACTATCAAAAGTTCTTCTAAGGAAATAAGGTACAAAATCATAAACACCCAATTACTTAGGAAATACAGGGAATAACTCATCTGTCCTTTAAATCATAAACAGGCCAATTAATTAAATCAGGTCATCTCAAAATGTCATAGCACTCCCTTCCTTGAAGGAGGGAGAAATGGAAAGGAATGGAATGGAATACCTGTGAAAGGACAAACGTCATATTAAAAACCAGAAAATGTAAAAATGGCAGAAACACAAAATTTCACTGCCACGTGGATAACGTCTGTGTTCATAGTTCTGAAAGTAAAGTCTAAAATGTTTATGAGTTCTATTCACTTCACAAAATCCTCTGGGACAGTCTCCATGTGAAATTACCCACTTCACATTCTCAGTTACACAGATAACGGATCGCAATGCCCGATCAATCAACGATCCCTCCCATTATATTCATTATGCAAAGCACGAACGAACGTACTTTTCCGTGACATCATTCGAGGTCAAAGTTCGGCAAGACACGCCTCTGTACTTCAAGGCATCACGAAGTACACGTACACACACGTACATTATCAAAATGCTTTTTTCAAAACCGGATTTTGTAACCGGTTCAGTTGCTTGAACGTTCTTTGCTGAAATCGCATTTTCTGTGGTGGTGTCCTGTCACCAAGGAGCCTTTTGCGACTTCCTGTGGTATGCGAATGGTTCAGCACTTTCCTATCTGCTGTGTATAGTCAAAATGGACCCTGCGAACAGCTGACACAACGTTTCATAGGTCACCTTCGCGAGCAACTACAGTAGCTCGGTCCACGTGTAGTAGGGTACTCCGCCAGAGTATCCCCATCTTACGTTTGATTGTGTAGACTGAGTTTAAAACGCAGTCAGAGAAATTGTTTTTGCATCTTCAATGCTGTTCCATGGTTGTGACATGAGTTTATCGTCTTGGGAATAGTAAAGTTCTTCTGCAGGATTTAGACAAACTCCATAATGGGTTTTCTGTGTATTCTGGAAAGGTTTTGTACAACAGAATAACAATGGTCTACACAGGACGGCTTCCCATGTTGATCTCTCTCTAAGCTTTCATACTTGCATCACAACAAGACTTACGACTTACACACACACGAACACACACATGACCTCGTTCCAAGGATTCTCACGGCTTACGTGACAGCCCACAGCTCCGAACAAAAAGAGGACGCTGACATATGCTGACATACTGTCTATAAAACATCTCACGGAGGCTTACTGATGACGTTTGCGTCTCATTTGACCAAACTGTGATTTCACAACAGCACTCTTCTCATGTGCTATACAGATATATATAAGTCTTAAGTTCACTTAATGAATGGAACACTGATTCCATTTTACAATATGTCATACATGATCATGACATTTGCTCGGCCACGTAAAAACATAATAGGAACGAAATCATCAAAACATTCACTCACTAGCTAAGCATAATTACTCAGAAAGCAAAAAAAACTATACGCCTTCAACATTCTTTATACTCACAGCGTGAATGAAGATTATGTAAAAATCTCATAGTAAATATTCATATAGTAAATATTGAAACAGTAAATACTGAAACAGTAAATATTGAAATAGTATATACCGAAACATGTTTCATAGTTGTGTACACAAGTTTTATGAATACGTAAGCAAAGCGAAAAAGTTATATAACTTAAATATTCATTATACTGATAATGCTAATGAACAACAGATACATAAATCATATATAGATAACCTATGTAAAGCAGTACGTATACGCAGTAAAAATATTTGTGCACAAGTTGCATGAATACACTTGCAAAGATGAGGATTAAAATCAATGCTTAAAAATGCATCCAAAATAATAATAATCATATGATGAGGTTATTTAAAGTAGATAATTATATAAACCAAATAGTTATCCTGATAGATTAATCAGTACGGACAACCAGATTATGAAATGCATATCTTGATTGATCAACATGCCACTACACGTATATATATATTAGTCCATATGTAGTATAGTTTATTAAAGAAATAAATGTAGCCATTATATAAGAGTATAGTTAATATGTTATCACCAGAAATGTTCATCCCCTCCTCACATTTATTACCCCTGCAATAAAATCCTTTTCAGTCTTTCTCTGTGTAGTCGGGTTTTAATGAAAAAAATGGCCAGTAATTCCATTATTGAACCCTGAACACCCACTGACTCAAATCTAATGGGGACCTACGAGTATCACAGGATTTCGCAATGTCCTCCTTCAGTCCTTGTGCTTTTTTCCAAAACGTTACGCTGACGGCTACGCCCACGGCTCCTAGCAACATACCAACGCCAATTAACACGTAGAGGAGAATAAAGTCGTGGTGATCAGAAGAACGGCTCACAGGAGATAGCAGGTCCAATGATGCAATAGCGTTTTCGACGGGCCTACTGTAGGGAATTGTCAGACCTTGTAGCCTTGTGTTCCCCCACGATGTGTTGATGAAGAAATTACGCCCACGGATGATAGTAACCATAGCTCGGATGAAAAGCGACGACGTTGTTGTAATGCAGCCATCATTAACGACGAACATGTGTCCTGATGCCCTAGTACCATCTGGGCAAGTGACGATGTATGCTTCCGCAGAGAAGACGAATGCCGTGCCATTCAAGAGCCTGTGACGAAACTGATTGTCGTGATACCTGACTAAACCATCCAAACAATGTTCACGTGTATGGGGAGAGGTTCTGTTAAGTACTAAGTCCAATTCGCATGAACCCAAGGCCATATTTGAAACATTCTTGAATTCAAACAAATCGATCCTGCACACCACATTATCCATAACATCATAGCAATCTTTTAACAGTGCTTGGTCTCTGACTACCGTAAAAGTTTCCTCATTGGCGGAAACCAGTACTAGAGCTGACAGGTTATTAATAATAGGTGTCGAGACGTTAGATACATACGCAGGAAAAGGCGAAATCTTATACGCTTTCCACACATCTGATGGGTTAAAGGGAATGTCAATTACGATCTTATCAAGGTCGACTTTAACTGTGATCAAACTGTGATAAAATTCAATCTTATGAAAACCTATACTGGAACATAGCGCATTCTATCATAAGCATTACTGATAATTTGAGCAAGATCTTTAATTGGTAACAAATGAGGAGACAGTACGCCTTTAACAGCAAGTGTTATAGCTTCTACGTAATCTTTTGATTTTTCAATAAAGCTTGAAACTCTCGAGGATACATGATCAATTTTAGCATGATAATACATCAAAGTTGCTAACAAAACTTGAGTGTCATGAACCTGATTGAAACGTCGTGACTGTTCATTTACTGTACTGATTACGCTGTTCAAAGCTTGAATTTGCTTGTTTAGTTCTCCTGCTAATACCTCTAGTTGATGTTCCAGATTTTCGATTTTAACCCCGTGATCGCGAGGTTTCAAACGATTTGAAATCCCCAAACTGAGACCAGCTACGGAACCAACCAAGTTTAATGCCGCTAAAACAAGTGGGTTACGCCTTTCTGTAGCGTCATGAGGCATTGACCACATAAGCAAATAACGAGCTAAGATTTCAGTTTCGTATGTTTTATTCCTTAATTCCCAGAAAAGCATATTAATTGTGTCACTGACTTGATTAGGCGACGTTGGATCATTGCTAGATAAGTATGATTTATGCAAATCTTCAAGGGATTGAGCTAGTACTTCATTTTCGCTAGTAAAAATGGCGTTCATATTGACTTCTAAAACTATGCTACTGTCAGTTAGAAAGAAATTATTCATTTCCTCTACAATAGAACCATGATGTAAAGTTATTTCAGAACACTTCCCAGCCACAATAAACATTAATAGGAATAGTGCATGGTATAATTTGACAAGCTTCATGTTGGAACCTGCAAAAAAAATATAATTTGTAAATAATGTATATAAAAAACATTGCACCACTCAAATGATGTACATAAAATATTTCTCACAATAATTATTTTTTTCATAACAAACCATTGTCTTAAGCTCTCACATGAGAGATAGATACCGTTCGAACATCCGTTGTATCGGACTGATTCCGAATTTTAAGTCGGTTACCCACTAAAACTTCTATAACTGTGAGAGGACCTTCAAATTTAGGCAATAATTTCCAATTTAGCCCTTTCCTAACCCTAGACCTGTACATATACCGTATCTCCTTCTTGGTAAGGCTTTGTGACCTTAGCTTTTTTATCATGTGCGTTCTTCATTAACACTTGAGCCTGTAAGAGGTTTTGATAAAGTGTTTGAAATCTACTCCGGCTAACATATATTATATCCTTCAATGGATCTGACAAACTAGTTGTCGGGGTCAAAATGTGGAAAGGTGACCTAGCAGGTATCCCGTAAACAGCTTCATGGGGAGACATACGGAATGAAGTATGATAATTGTTATTTAGGGTACTGGACACAGTGGGTATTGCAATATCCCAGTTTGGGTCCATACCGCCTATGTTTACACGCAGTATGTCTAACACCTTTCTATTAACACGTTCGACCAAACCATTAGATTCAGGATGGTCGATCATCGTATTGATTTTTTTTATTTGCAGAATCTCACACAATGAGTTAAGGAAGTGATTATTGAATTCTCCTCCCGAGTCGGAGATTATCATATTTGGGATCCCATGTCTGCATATATAGCACTCATAAAACTTCCTAGCACACTCAATGGCTGTTTTGCTTTTTAATGGTATTAGTTCAGTATACCGTGTAAGAGCGTCTATTATAACTAAGAGATTTTTATTCCCTCGGTCTGTCTCGTAAAAACCTGTCAATAAATCAAGGTGTACCCTTTCAAAAGGTTTGCTAGGCACAGGATAAGTTCCGAGACCTACAGGATTCTTAGTATGGCCCTTATGACGGAAACATATATCAGTTTTTAATATATTTCCTAATATCTTTTAACATAGTATACCAGTAAAATAATGACTTGGCCTTTTTAGAGGTTACTTCGAACCCAGGATGACCATGCAAAGGATGGTTGTGCAACCATTTCAGAACAGTAGGGATTAAAGTGATTGGTACAACCACCTGGTCGTTAGTTAACTGTGTTGAGCTCCTGGTTTTCCTAGCCACAGATCGGCATAGAATGTTATCCTTAACCAAGAAATATTGGTTAGTATATTTCACATATTCCTTATCATCTGATTTCCTATTTAATGCGTCTATTATTACTCTTAATTTCTGATCTTTTATTTGTTCTTGTCGTACTGAATCTAAATTCCATTCTATATCTGTAATATTCTCTGTTGTTTGGGCTAAAGATTGACCATTTTCGATAGCAATTTTCATGGCCTGCGAAGGAATTGGAATTTCTTCTAGATCAGCGAAGGGTAATGATTGAGTTGGTATTGGGAAACGATCAGGGATAGTTTGGTCGTTAAGCTTGCGAAAATCAACACAAATCCTCCAGGTTTTATCCTTTTTTGGTACTACTATCAAGGGAAAATTATAAGGGCCGTTAGATTTCTTAATAACCCCCTCTTTTAACATTTTATCTACCTCTAGATTGATCTCATTCAGAAATTTGGCAGGCAGACGATATGAAGGTACATAAATGACCTTGTCTTTATCCTTTAAACGAACTTGATGTTCGATGACTTCCGTTTTGCCTAAAGCTCCAGTACTTGTAGAAAAAACATCGCTATATTTGGATAGAAGTTCAAAAAATTTCTGACTTATATCCCTATATAAGATGTCTGCTTCAATTTTGCCTTTAATTACATTTAAAAGAGATTCATCATTTGCTGATTCAGTGGGGTTAATTTCAGCAACTGTAAGGATTCGATGTTTATATGCTTCGATATTGACAATATGCTGATTTTCATGTATTGTTAAAGCAGCATTTAAGTGATTAAAAACTTCAATGTTAACCCGATGATCAGAATTTACTGTGTACAACGCTTGCGTGACTGAAAGCCCATTGATTTTTAAGGTGTCAGGAAGAATTAAAACCTCTGAGCCTGGCAGCTTTCTTCTAACCTTGCCGTCAGATACGATGGTGTGTCTGGCTCAATGGTTTGTGTGAACGCAGCAATGACGGGTGCCTGATAATTATGTTGGGTGGCGGTAACAATATCATCACTTACGAGACAGGTGACTGGTTCTTCTATGTACGTTACTTTCTCACTGACTGTCTCCTTCTGATCCAAAACAGATTTCAATGTGTGTGAAGACCGATAGAATTTCCCTTTTATAAACACTCCGTGTTTTGCGGGTGTCAGAATTACGTTATGTAATGACATTGATGGATAACCCATAATAACTACTGGGTAGATACTAATATTACTAATAATGATAAAGGTGTCCGTGAAAGTACGTTGCCCCAACCTGTATTGTATTTGAGATGTTCCCACTACTTCTAACTCATTATTACCTATTCCTGACAAACGAACATTGGAGCGTTCAATAGGAAATTTTGAAAATAACAGGTGATGAGTACGTAAATCCATTATGTTACGTGGACTACCTGAATAAAAAAACAAGGCGAAATGTTTATGTTCTAAGCAAACTGCATGCAAAGTTGGTCTGATTTCTTCTGAGCCAATAATAGCGTGAATTTTGCAAAAATCTACGGGACCGCGCTCTGCATGTTTAGGAGAATCTACCTCAATTTCTGGAAAATTCTTGTCTTCACACATATCTTGGAGAACATTAAATTTATTATCTGATTCAAAAAGTGATGATAACCCAATATCACTCTCCTCCCCCTTTAAGCTGGCTATGTGTTGTTTATCTGTCCGCTGGCATTCTGAAAATTCACTGACGCCTGATTATGTTGAACTGCTGAGTTTGGGTTTGACTTCCCCGAGGAACGATTTGACTGTGCTTGTTTCTGGCCTACATTATTGTTCTGCCTGAATTGTTTGTTCTTTCCCCCATGGTATTGTTTTTTCACAGTATTATTACCAGCACTTTGGGTGTTTGTGTTACTGTTTGGATTCTTTTTTCTAGCGTTGCACTGACTATACTTGTGATTTGAACTGTTATGGATTGAACAATAGCGTGTCCTACACTCATTTATCATGTGCCCTGGACGTTTACAATTAAAGCAAATGACTGTTGATGGATTATTAGTGACTAAGTTAACCTGTCGCGGTGATGAAGAGGTGTGATTTTTGTTTTCCTGTTTAGTAAAAGCCTGAACTAGAGAAGGATCGAGATTTGTACACTTGGACAAGTGTTTCTGAATTTGTCTGTAGATATCTAATTTTGTGCTATCTGATGTTAATTTCTCGTCAAAACACTTAATCAAAGGTTCAGGTAACATCGCTGTTATTAGTGCCAAATACACTAATCTACAAAGAGATTTGGAACTGAGATGCATATTACGATTGACCCAACTTGAAGCATCAAACTGCCCGTTATATTCTTCGAGCCTATCTCCTATCAGAGCTGCCCTATCTACCACACTGAGATTAGTCATGAATGCTACTTTAATTACATTACGTAAAGCAAGAACTTCATCCAATGCATCCTCACTCCCATAAATGGAACGCAGCTTAGTTTTGAAATCATCCCAAGTGACTGTTTCTTTAAAAGATATTCCCCGTAAGTACGCACCTGCATATCCTTTAGCATAGTCTATGAAACTCTTTGCCTCCTGCAATTGTAATGACTGATCGGTAATGGACTTTGCCGTGAGGTGTACGTCTACAGACGAAATCCAAGACTCGACACCCTGTGTCAAAAATCCATTAACTTGACCTGCGAATGGTACAATTGCCGATCTAGCATTAACTACCGTCACTACAGGATTCTGTGGGGAAGCTGGGTTAGTGGGGTTGCTCCCACCTGGGGGTGGAGGAGTCATTTTCCTATTAAGTTTCCTAGCCGCACGCCTACTCTCTAAGTGATCTTGAAACCTATATGAATAAACACGGCCGCTACGTAACCTCATATATCTATACCAGGAACGCAAGTAAATCCCAACCGAGATTCATATATTCGCTAACAAGTAACATCACCTATGAAAAATGCATCATAAAGTACAATATCAATAAGTAATAAATGCACTTTTTGAAAAGGAACAGAGTTAACCATCTGTCAAGAGTAAAAATTAAAGAGCACAAAAAATAAAAATGAGGTACCGGGAACCGCTACTTCTGCAAGGAAAAAGTATTAATCTACGGCGCCGCTCACCTTATATCAGCAACCTGCCGCTCGAGTCCTGAACCACTGGAATACGAGATCACTGACTGTTATAGATAAGGGTTGTACTTAGCTTTATATTGGATTCTCGTAAGTAGGTTGACGAAGTTCCTCTGCCGTCCGACTTCCGCCTGTCTAGATACACGTCATCGGAAGGGTCCTACTGCGGATATTGAATTTTCTTATGTTGTGGAAAGTTGATTGTAGATTCTTCCAAGGAACGTTGCGGAATGTTGATTGTGGAATGTTGCTGCATTTGAGACGCGTCGCGTAGATTTGTGGAGATTCCTCTCTCTCTCTCTCTCTTTCTCCCTCTCTGCCGTGCATTGGGAAAGATGTATTTTGAAGGTCAGATGTCTTCCTCGCTCTCTCGTTGTTGTTTGTTTTCCTTCCTCTTCCAAGACGTTTTGATGCACCGAATCGTTCGTCCGATTGTGACCATGTAGTTGATGAAGATGACGTCTGTCTATGGTTGTTTAGGCATCTTGCCTAATCGGGGTTTCCGTTCCAAAAATGTAGACGCGCTGCCACGAATGTAGTAGGGGCTCTGCCACAAATGTCGAAGGTCGCTGCCACCAATGTAGTAGGGTACTGTGCCAGAGTATCCCCACCTTACGTTTGATTGTGTAGACTGAGTTTAAAACGCAGTCAGAGAAATTGTTTTTGCATCTTCAATGATGTTCCATGGTTGTGACATGAGTTTATCGTCTTGGGAATAGTAAAGTTCTTCTGCAGGATTTAGACAAACTCCATAATGGGTTTTCTATGTATTCTGGAAAGGTTTTGTACAACAGAATAACAATGGTCTACACAGGATGGCTTCCCATGTTGATCTCTCTCTAAGCTTTCATACTTGCATCACAACAAGACTTACGACTTACACACACACGAACACACACATGACCTCGTTCCAAGGATTCTCACGGTTTACGCGACAGCCCACAGCTCCGAACAAAAAGAGGACGCTGACATATGCTGACATACTGTCTATAAAACATCTCACGGAGGCTTACTGATGACGTTTGCGTCTCGTTTGACCAAACTGTGATTTCACAACAGCACTCTTCTCATGTGCTATACAGATATATATATAAGTTCTAAGTTCACTTAATGAATGGAACTATGATTCCATTTTACAAGATGTCATACATGATCATGACACACGCATCTGAGGTGGACCCCACCTCAAAAAAATCTAGGTGTAAAACTTATATATATCTTATCACACCGATATTATAGAACAATCAGTTCATTCAAGAAATGCATTAATCTAGACGATTTCACTCCTGATACTGCCTCACGCTGAAGGCTTGCGACTGTGCACGCCAACAGTGATCTGACCAAGAGGAAAGGCTCGCGACTGCACCAGTCCAAGCTGAAAGTGTTCCTACGTCTACCAGCGATCCGACGAAGATGAATGGCTCACAACTGCACAAGCCCATGTTGAATGTGGCGCTCGCGAATCCTTTTTCGTCAACCCAATGTCTCCTCGAAAGTACGGCAACCATGAAGACATCCTGCCCGACATCTCTCCAAAGCCCTGGATCATCTCACCTAAGTGCAGAAGTAACGTTGACAGCTTTCTCATATGTTGAGGACGGTGAAGGTATTCCAACATCTCCGTTGCAAGGGAGTGGTATTTCATAAGTCGGTCATATTGACAGTCATATCAAAAAGTAACTCGTCTATTCCCTATGCCAAATAAGACTACTAGTGCAAAGGTCATATGTTCTCAATGTGAAACAATTCCAAGTTGGTACCCGGAACTTCCACAGTCAACTCACTATCAGGTACACTAACTCTAAGGAACTATTCATAAAAAAAATTCTATCCAATAGAAAAAAGTACTCGAGAATCCTATCCGTACACTGAATAACGGAAGGCAATCCTAAACATCTGAAAGGTATCATATCTCGTAAAAGACATCAAGGTTCTACTCCGGTTAGCGAATATTTCGCAATACCTGACGAATTCTCAACACAATAGCAATTGACTTAATGGCACAGCTCCCTTAATTTTTAAAAGAGAACTGAAAAATCCAAACATTTGAATTCGATATCCCCATCAAAAACCTTCCTAAACCTCTCCTAAATCCTAACTGACATATCCCAACCCGAAAAAGATCAGACCCTTTCGGTCCGATATACTAAGTACCTCCCCAAAAACAAAATCCTAAACAACAAACCCTTATTCTGTAACTCTATATTCAAAGATATTGCGTCAGACGACAAAACACATCATAACATTCTAACATAATAACACACGGGTCAAATCTCGTATGAAATTAGCCCATGTCACAATTCCCAAAATCATATGAAAACAAACCATTAACTCAAAGTAACCCATTACTATCGCCAAGTGCGAACGATGAAGTCCCTAACCGCAAATGCGATCCATAAAAAAAAACAAAAACTCAAATTCATATATCTACAAAACTCTACTGCAGCTTACATCAGAAATCACAATGAACCCGAACTATTAATGATTCATAAACTCTACGGAGTAACGTCCTCCTGAATTACAACAAACTACAAGTCATGCCCATTTACAACCCATTAAAACCCCAAAGGAAAAACGACCCGTAACTACCCATTACCATAACAACAATACAACCCAGGAATGCATCCATGCTACTATCCATTAACCCGTCTTTTTGATCTTAGAAACGTGTCAAACGAGACACACCTGTGTTTTCATCCAAAACAACGAATCTATTTCCCTTTTTTGCTTCAACAACCCGGAACGGACCTTCAAACTTAGGACCTAGCTTATAGTTCAGCTGATTCCTGACATTTATCTTTAAATAAACCCTATCTCCAACAGTCACTTTGACTCTATCTGGCTTTGCATTACTCCTCTCTACCATGTCTCGCGTTTTCATCTCAAGATTCTTAGCAAGGCGCGCATATCTCTCTTTCGCATTTGAAATCAGCGATGTTACAATCTCATCACCTGTTGGAATGGGCAATAGATCAAACGCGCCTCGCGCTGGGTATCCAAACAGCACTTCATTGGGAGACATTCCAATGGTATCGCTAAACATCGCATTTATACTATGCTGGACGTGTGGAAGATAGCGGTCCCAATTTGGGTCATTACCTCCCACGGTCATTCTAAGAGCTTCAATAACCTTTCTATTTGCTCGTTCGCACAAGCCATTCGTTTCTGGTCTATATGGAATAATATTGACTTTTTTAATCCCCATTACATTCGCAAGACATTTCATCGTGTTATTCACAAATTCACGACCGTTATCCGTGATTAGGACATTAGGCGCCCCATATCTACAAATATACCCATTAAAGAACGCGATCGCTACTTCCTCCGCTGTTTTATGCTTCAACGGAAAAATTTCTACGAACCTAGTTAACTCGTCAACGACCACCAAAAGGTGTCTATGGCCATAATTAGATTCTCAGAAATTACTCAAGATGTCCATGTGGACTCTTTCTGCGGGTCTGGTAGGAATCAGGAATGAACCCAGTTTACATGAAACGACCCTAGATGGCTTACATGCGTTACAAACTGAACAACTTCTAACAAAGTATTCTATATCTCTTGACATATTCTTCCAAAAGAACTGTCCTTGTACATTCTGATACGTCTTCTCAATCCCTAAATGAGGAGTGATAGACCTACTGTGAACAATATCTAACACCGTAGGTACCAGGCTCGTGGGAACAACTATTTGCGGTCGTATTGCCCTTATCTTCGCTATTTCTCAGTCTGTATCTAATCTTCCTAACTAATAAATTGCCCTCTAATTCAAGCCCCGCAAAAGGCAGCTTATATCCCTTCCTAACAAATTCTCCTCTAAGAAATGCTTTTGCATCTCTCAAGGTCTCATCTTCATCCTGTTTGTTTTCTACCAGACTAATATCCCAGTCGATGCTATCTCCCGATACATAACATACATGCGTACCTTGCTCATCAGAAAAACTTCTACTAAGGGCGTCTGCTACAACATTCTGTCTACCTGCTATATACTTTATTTTAGCATCAAAATCCCTGATTGTTAGATATCATCGGTCTCTTTTGGGTGAAAGATCTGGTTTACTAAAAAGATCCACCAACGGCTTGTGATCAGTCAAAACCTCTACCTGGGTACCCATAATCAATACCTTAAAATGTAGGGGGGCCGATATTACGGCAAATGCCTCCTTATCAACCACCGACATGAGGTGCTCATTACTACCTCGTGTCTTAAACTTCCTACTGTAAAATGCAATTGAGTGGAGTTTTCCATCGAATTTCTGCATAAGGCATGCGCCTATCCCGACCTGGCTTGCGTCCGTAACCAACGTGAATGGACGTTCTAAATCTGGAAACTTCAACACTGGGGGATTTGTTAAAACATCTTTAATGGTTTGAAATGCTATTTGCTGACACTCTCCCCAAACAAACTGCACATCATCCCTTAGAATATCTGTCAAAGGCGACGCTATAACGGAGAAACCCTTCATGAATCTACGGAAAAATCACACTTACAAGCTGTAACGTGGATGATGGATGCCCTGTGAAGGGAGGGAGCTGCCACAAAATTAGCCAGAGCTTCTCTTCTCTCATCACACCTGCATTTAGATTAGATTATTGACTCCGTAATGCCTTCATGAAATTAAGGATCCATGTCGTCCACTGTCAAAATTATCATACTTTGCTTCTTTCTGTTTCAACAATACTCTTTCATTCTTACGCTTAATCTTGCAGACACTTTCAGTCTCTCACCAGTCTCTGCAGTTCTCTTCACTATCCCCAACCAGTAGTGTATCATCTGCGAACAATCTATTTACACAGTTCATTTACAATAAATCTTCTTAAACCACAACATTGCACGAACAAGAAATGGGACAAATATGACCAACTCTCTTCAGTCTTACTCCCAGGGCCACCAGTTTTATAAAAACAAAGCTCGTCTGTCTCATTTGTTATCGTATGACGTCATAAAGCGAAAAAATATAGATACGTCAAAGCGAATTAACGTTCAGTGCCACAACAAGATGATGGCAAGGGGAACCACTCAGTGGAATAAACATTGAAATATAAAGCTCCATTATGTGATACTGTTATCTAATGGATCATCTTACGTCATGCGCAGTTATGTAACAATGTAATATTATATATGCATATATATATATATATATATATATATATATATATATATATATATATATATATATATATATATATATATATATATATATATTACTTATTCGTGTTTATACATATTTATACACTGATAGAAAGTAAGAGCTAAATCTCTACTCTTATTAATGGTACTATAATTAAAGAAGATCCACTGTTTGATGGCATTTCGCATTTAACTGTATTGTAGATGCAGAGATGTATCTTGTATTAATATTGTATTCCCCCCATTTCAAACATGCACTCAGTGATTAATATATAACCAGATCCCTCGTGCTTAATGTTGTATTTGAATGTGACATTCTAGCAAGGGGAAGCCAGCACAATGTTTTTATAACAATTAAGCGGAGAACCTGTCCATAAGAATGGCTGGTGTTCTCTCGTGATTTTAAAATCTTCTGTATCAGGAACTAATGAGGATGTATAAGTCAGGACGTCTGGTAACAGTAATGTTAAGATAATTGATTAAACATAATTCAGTAAGTGTGAGAAGGTTCCTGATACAAGTGCATTAACTGAGTAACCAGTTTACAGTAGATATTGACGGTTTTAATCACTTTTTTCTTTGATAAGGAAATTACCATGCACTTGGTTGGCCCTCTTGTAGATTGAATTTAGTGATATTTTGTATAAAACTATGAAGTCCTATGATACAGCTTCCGTCTGTACAAAAGATGACATACATATTCGAACGTGAACGAATAAAAACTAATATAGAAGATTTTTTTTTTCAAGCAACATACGGCTTCGTAGTTGAATGTCTTATATCAAGATTACCTACGGTTTCAAGCTAATTGCAATGCAGAAAGAAGCACGTCCAAACATACAATCTCACTTTGACACATGCGCGCGCGCGCGGCTGCGCATCTTTCCGTGTCAGTAGTGGTGCGATGAAAGAAAATTTTAAACGCTTGTGCGTGTAAATGCTGGCATATAAGTGAATTAAACCAGAAACCTTAAGTTAGGGATTAAATATTTTCGAAGATACTTTGGACGGAAATAAAATATTTCAGCATTAACTACTTCGTGTTCAGACAGCATGTTTCCACTTAAACTCTAGATTTCGAGGTGAGGAGTGCAATGAAATTTCGCGTCATGTTTTTATTTTGATTTTCTCTCGGAAAGGTGATGAGTGAAAAGATTAATTTGTAGGTGATTCATGCGGATGATGTAGAATGCAGAAATCCACTCTTCTTGGTATACTCGGCAGGCTATGAGACATTTGGCAGGTAACAAAGCAGCTCAAAATGTTAACTATGATAACGAGAAGCAAGTTTACCAAATGGCCCAGTAATGCCAATTTACTAGTAATATCAAGTGGCAGCATTCTGGAGGAACAAGATATCTTAATTCTTAGTTTAGAAACGTGAATGAGACCATAATAAATGTTGCTTCAATTTATTAATAGACACTATAACTGTTTTTCAAACTGTCTGAACGAGTTGGGCTAAAAACAATGGCACAGAAAAGGTATGAATCTTAGATCGATATACACATTATTATGGTATATTGTATAACTGTGCTTAAAAAATACTATGAGAATACTTTTGTCATTTTGATAAATCTGAATAAGATGACAGAAATGCAGAAGATAGAAATTGACTGCATACTTCACGGTTGTTTACTTCGGCTGTTGAACAAAACTCGGGTAATTTCTTGCCTGAAGCACAAAAGTGAAGCAGAGCCTCTGAAGCTGGCCAGGAGCAGAAAAACACTGTGCCAAAGAAGCTGGTTGGAAAATAATGTTTGTTTTATGATTTCATAGATGGCGAAAGTTTGCACTGTTCACCGATTCGGTGATTTCATTTTGACAGAAGGGAAAGCACCAGGCCTATAATAAATCTCGATTAAAGGTTTCATGTATTCATGCACATTTCATACAATTGCAAGTCATTTATATTAGACTAAATAATACTTTCGTCGTATTGAACGAGATTTCCAACCTTCACGTAATGACTCTTCTTCCTTCATGACGTATATGGGATCCCTTTTGGAGATCGTCTTATATTCCTCTTGACCCCCAGGAGAGTAAATCACCGTATGATGATTCAATAAGTCAATCATGATACGAGGAATGGTAGGGACCGTAGAATAAAAGACAGATATCAGCTGAAGTTATTAATAATAGATAAAGTCGATCGTTTTATATACGTTCATGTGATTTCTGCGGAAGTAATATTTATATGATTATTGGTTTGAGGCTGAATGAAGGTTCATGAATGTACTTTCATGAGAGAGAGAGAGAGAGAGAGAGAGAGAGAGAGAGAGAGAGAGAGAGAGAGAGAGAGAGAGAGAGAGATGGGTATACTTAGTATTTTACCCAAGAGAGAGAGAGAGAGAGAGAGAGAGAGAGAGAGAGAGAGAGAGAGAGAGAGAGAGAGAGAGAGATGGGTATACTTAGTATTTTACCCAAGAGAGAGAGAGAGAGAGAGAGCGAGAGAGAGAGAGAGAGAGAGAGAGAGAGAGAGATGGGTATACTTAGTATTTTACCCAAGCAATTATGATTAAAGAAGTCTGTGTGAAGAAAGATGATGTCACATAAACCATATGAATCCATTGATTTATAGTTACAGGAAATCATCAGTACTTACTGGACGACATTCTCTCTCTCTCTCTAGAGAATGTCGTCCAGTAAGTACTGATGATTTCCTGTAACTATAAATCAATGGATTCATATGGTTTATGTGACATCATCTTTCTTCACACAGACTTCTTTAATCATAATTGCTTGGGTAAAATACTAAGTATACCCATCTCTCTCTCTCTCTCTCTCTCTCTCTCTCTCTCTCTCTCTCTCTCTCTCTCTCTCTCTCTCTCTCTCTCTCTCTCGCTCTCTCAATGTGACCATTCACATTACTTCATATAAGTGGGTTCATGCTACTTTTGTAACTCTCTCTCTCTCTCTCTCTCTCTCTCTCTCTCTCTCTCTCTCTCTCTCTCTCTCAGATATAGTAGCGTTTAATTTCAATTTATATTGACATCATCTGAAGAGGTAATATAAAGGTAGTTGGGGTTGGGTTACAGTTAAATAGGAAACTACAAAAGTATAGTGATTAGAGGCTCTGATTTATGGATAATGGATAAAAAACCGCCAAAAGAACAAGGCTAAGCCTCAGCAATTTCTTTCCGGGAGTCAACCGGACTTTTCCTGCAACCTCCGAATAATTGAGTATATCGAGCTGCTAATCAAGAATGTAAGTGCAATATTGCAGCACATTGCGTTTTCAGCCTTTCAGTGTTGACGGGCTAGAATAGGATATTTTTTTCCAGGGTTCAGCTTGACTTTTCTTTAAAACTCGGTGTAATGCAGAACATTGAACCTCCTTTTACGAATAGGAATGTGTGATTGAAATATATTGCTATATGCTTGTAAAACGACATTGCTGCAAGCAACGTATAAATCAACGAAATATATGGCCACTGGATTTCTTGTTGGGCAACGGGATTTTTTCTTCATAATGGATAAAATGCAGTCTTTTGACACGCTGCTGACAAACAGGAGATGCTGCAATGTTTGCAATTGGTTTGCAATGAGGTCACGTTGCAAACAACTCAAAACTCGTCTACGTATCAAAACCATATATATGGCGTTAATGTTGTTTTTTTTTTTAATCAACCAGTTGTTCCTTTAAACTAGATAAATTGCAGTTTATTGGGCCGCAAATATAGTGTGAATGAGAAATTAGGATATACTTCAGTTTGTTTGCAATGCGGCAGTGTTACAAAGTATCGCAAAAATCGCCAGAATACCAAGGCTACTATTATTGATGTTATAAATAATTGAAGGTTTTCAGTTGTTTATAACATCAATAATAGTAGCAAAATTTTTTCCATGATTACACACTGTCATTTTTCTAATTATTGTTGTCATTATTTTTATTTATTTATTTATTTGGTCTATCTCAATCTCCTATTCGACTGGGTGGCTTTTATAGTGGGGGGTTCCGGATTGCATCCTGCCTCTTTTGGAGGCCATCGCTTTTCTCACTATGTGCGCTGTTCCTTCTGCATGAGTCCTGGAGCTACTTCGGCTTCTAGTTTTTCCAGATTCCTTTTCAGGCATCTTGGGATTGTGCCTAGTGTTCCTGTGGTTATGGGTACAATTTCGACTGGCATATCCCATATCCTTCTTATTTCGATTTTCAGGTTTTGATACTTATAAATTTTTTCTCTTTCTTTCTCATCTACTCTGGTGTCCCATGGTATTGCGGCATCAGTGAGTGATACTTTCTTCTTGATTTTGTCAATCAACGTCATGTCTGGTCTATTTGTGCACTTATCACCCTATCTGTTCTGATACCATAGTCCCAGAGGATCTTTGCCTGATCGTTTTCTACCACTCCCTCAGGTTGGTGTTCGTACCATTTATTAGTGCAAGTTAGCTGGTGTTTCTTGCACAGGTTCCAGTGGAGGGCTTTTGCTACTGGATCATCCCTCTTTTTGTACTGGTTCTGTGCAAGCACCGGACATTCGCTTGGTATGTGGTTTATGGTCTCGTCTTTCGTATCGCACTTCCTGAATATGGGTGAGATGTTATTTCCATCTATTGTCCTTTGAACATATCTGGTTCTTAGGCCTGATCTTGTGCCACTGTTATCATTCCTTCTGTTTCCTTCTTGAGTTCTCCCCTTTGTAGCCATTGCCATGTTTCATCGCTGGCCAATTCTTTAGTCTGTCTCATATACTGTCTGTGTATTGGTTTGTTGTGCCATTCCTCTGTTCTGTTTTTCATTCTCCTACCTCTGTGTATTTCTGGGTCTTCGTCTGCTTTTATCAGTCCTTCTTCCCATGCACTCCTTAGCCACTCGTCTTCACTGGTTTTCAGATATTGCCCCAGTGCTCTGCTCCCGAATGTTGATGCAGTCCTCTATGCTTAGTAGCCCTCTCCCCCTTCCTTTCATGTTATGTATAGTCTGTCTGTATTTGCTCTTGGGTGTAGTGCTTTGTGTATTGTCATGTGTTTTCTAGTTTTATGGTCTATGCTGCGAAGTTCAGCCTTCGTCCACTACACTACTCCTGTGCTGTATCTGACTAACCTCTGCTAGTCTTATCTCAGAGCATGTAAATACTGTATTCCAGTTGCACATTGTATTTTTAAGGAAGCTGATGGTGCTTTCCTCTGCCCCATATATTTACAGACGTTCTATTAGCCACGTGTGTGGTATCATGTCGAAGGCTTTCTTTCAGTCAATCCATGCCGTTCTTAGGTAGGTTCTCCTTCTTTTACTATTCTTCATTACCATTTTGTGTATCAAGAGCTGTCTTTTGTGCCCCTACACTTCCTTCTGCAGCCTTTCTGTCGGTGGCGGATGGTGTTTGTATCCTCTAGGTAGTTGTATATCCTTTCACTGATGATACCTGTTAGTAACTTCCACATTGTTGGTAGGCCTGTAGTTACTTGCTATATTTCCCTTGTTCTTGTCTTTCTGTACTAAGGATGTTCTTCCTGTGGTCATCCATATGGGCGCATGTTGGTTTGTGATACAATGCTGGAGCTGTTCTGCTATTTGTGGGTGTAGGGCCTTGAAGTTTTTGAGCCAGTATCCATGGACCTCAGGGACCTGGGGCTTTCCATTTGGGCATTTTCTTTAGTTAGTGTCTGACTGTGCCTGTCGTGCTCTCGGTGAATCTTTGTTTTTTTCTCCCCATTTCTTCTGCCTTGATATCCTGGAGCCATGTTGCATGTTTGTTGTGTGATACCGGATTGCTCCATGTGTTTTACCTGAGTCTCTTACTTGGTTCGACTTCAGGAATTTCCTGGTGGTTGCCTTCCCCTCTTAGTTGGCTGTATAGTCTTTTCTGGTTGGTTCTGAAGAGTTTGTTCCGTTGGTTTCCTGTATCCCTGTTCATGTACCGGTGGATCTTATGTGCTTTGGCTTTAAGCCTCTGTTTTATATCTTCTGTTGTGTTGTTTAGTCCCTTCTCCTGTACTTCGTATATCTCATTCAGTTCCTTTCTTGTTTTATTATTATTATTATTATTATTATTATTATTATTATTATTATTATTATTATTATTATTATTATTATTATTATTATTATTATTATTACGCTTTTGTTATCTATGACTGATTTACAATAATAACAGTGACGCAGGAAAGAGATATGTTATCGACTTTAAAAATCAGTCTTACGACTGTCTTCTTACCAGTCAAAAGGAAAGCTGAAAATCTAACACTAAACAGAGGCGTCTATGTCAAGAGATAGCGTATTCAGTGATATTTCTCCACATCTTTTATATCCTTTAACCACAAAAATCTTGCGCTGGTATCCTTTGTTGTACATACAAAAAGAGTGCTTGTTTAATGTTCTCTTGTGTTCTTGCAATACAACTTCGATTCCTAAAGCAAAGGTATTCAAGAACTGAATATCTTCTAATTTATTCAGTTCGTCCGTCACATTTTTGGTGACTTTGTTTATGAAACTTTTCAGTTTTTCTATTTGTTCCGTATTCTGGTTTTGGGCATTTATTACTTTATTTATTACTGTTCCTCTTGCTGCAGCCTACTTTTCTAGTCTGTCAATTCTTTGTTTTTCATGTTCAACATTCGATTCTGTGGCTACCCCAAATAATGTGTTCAAAGCAGTTCCAGTGAAGGGCAGGGGGGATCGCTTTGATCTGGGTTTTACAGTCATTTCTATTTCTGCACTTAAGTTTTCTAACAAAACGGTAACACTGTTATTATCCCCTTCCTGCAGAATTCTCCCAATATCCTGTTGTGTGTCCTTTAACTTTTTCTTACTGCTTAACACTGATGATATGTCTAGCTTTATGATGCCTAAGTCTTTAATCATTTTAACGTAACCATGTCTCTTCAACAATGATCCCTTTCTTATTTCCACTTATGAGGAAATTAGTCCAAATAAGACCATCATAAGGATGAGCCGCATTTTGTATCTGTAAGGATAGACCTTCATCAGACTTTCTATATATGTATACATTTTTTACATACATCACATTTATATATATATATATATATATATATATATTGTTATGGGCCCGTGCCCATCAAACATACACAAGTTTCTTAAAATACAAATAAAGTCACTAACGACCAAGTCCACAATAGGTGGAATGGCCGCAACAGAGTGTACAGAGATGGAATCAAGGAGGATAAAGAAAAAATGAAAATAAAACCTTAATATTTAATACAAACTTTTAGAAAGAAATGACCACTGAGCCTCTTACAATTTACATTAAATAAACACAAAAATCAACCACACACTGAAAACATCGAATAACAAACACACTTACACCAAATTAAGATAGACTATGCAATTACACTTTAAAGAGAGGGCCCTGAAAGTAATAGAAAGTCGAAAACTCAGAATAACCTAACTTATTACACACTAAACATTTATCAAAAAAAAAAAAAAAACTGCTTCCCTTAAGTGAGCTCTAAACAGTAGTAGTGGCTAATGCAGCCTTCAAATCACGGGTCGAGGGGAATAATATAATATATATTCTTGAGACCTTACCAAACGTAAGAGAGGTCCCCTAGGCAAAATAACAGGGCCAAGGGCGCAGACTGAAGAAAGAATCACTTTAACGTCGCAAGATGATCAACGGACACGGCCATCCGACAGGTAATCACACCTTACCAGTTGGCAGAGAGGTCCCCTTGGCAAAATAACTGAACCAAGGGCGCAGACTGAAGAATGAATCAATCTCCCAAAGGAGGACAGCAGCAGCAACTGAAGAAAGACAGGTATCGTAATCCAGAGTTAATCCTAAAATAAGTCAAGCCCTCACAATGTTAAAGGTCCAGAAACGACTGACTCAGACCTGGTGAGACAGGGCCGAATACAGCTCCGGATGAGAACCCGACACCACACGTGAAAATAAAACAAGCTCATTGTAATTAAAACTATACAACAATTCAGAAATGTCGGGGAGGAGGAAACAGGGTCATTACGTTCCAAAAAAATAATTACTGCCAAAGTGACTTATTCAAAACAAATTAATTTGTTAAATTAAACACATACTGACACCTCCTCACCCAACAAAAAAAAATTTTCCACAAGAAAATTTTTCTACAAAGTATTGAACTTAACTCAAAATTTAAAGAAATATATTAAAATGCTAATATCAAAAGCAAACATAGCAATTCAATCTATATGAAATAAAACAGGGACAATAAGAAAAATTACAGTCTAATGACAAAACTCAAAAAGTGATTAAAAATACTATATCACATTGCCGGCAAAAATAGATTAGAGATAGTGGCAAAAAAATTTTGTACCGCTTTCAATACAGTCAATAGATATCAGATCTTAACCTTAATACTAAGACTCAAAGCTAATACAAGTAAATAATTTATAGTGACCACGCCAAAAATAACATCAGTATCAACATACGAAGAAATATGGTAATATCCCCATGAACTCACAAGTGGAGTGGTGGGCACAGGTTAGCAGAGCAGCAATGTTAACAAGACTAACCTATTATTAGACTAAACCTAGATAATCGACAACAAAAATGTAAATCGACCACAATGGGACTAGTGTTACCTCAACCAAGGTCACCACTCATACACCAGCCCGTAGTGCCTAAAAAACGGCCGTGCTGTGCTACAGACCCGTGAGCCTGTGACCTGGCTAAATTATTCTGAAAACACAAATATCAGTCAAACAAAAATAAGGACCAAAACCTTAATAGATTAACCTTAACTTAGTCTAGGTCACCACTCATACACCAGCCTGTAGCGCCTAAAAAACGGCTGTGCTGTGCTACAGACCCGTGAGCCCGTGACCTATCTAAGCTATGTAAAGAAAGAATTAATGTGGACCATTGGCATAAACAAAGAACAGGGACATAACAGTATATGATTAATGATTTATAAAAACTAACCATCAATCACCAAAAATAATAAAAAAAAAAAAAAAAAGCGTAACACACTGTCCACATATCAATGATTTACTACACACTCAATATTGTGGCCCTTCACAACACTTTCCAATAATGCCTCTTTTCACTCCAGAGAGCGTCCTTACTCACCACTACTGGTTTTTGCGACTCATTGAATTTCAAAGAGTGTCTTTTCACTACACTTCACTCAGTTTTAGTGCCTCTACACTTCAGAGAGCGTCCTCACACAAAACGGGTTTGGGCCTTAAATACACACATCATTAATGGACATACACAAGACAATGGTAACACCTTTAAAATTAACCTGGACATTACACAAGACAATGGTAACACCTTAAAATTAACCTGGACATACACAAGACAATGGTAACACCTTAAAATTAACCTCCACCAACAACGCATACTAAAGTAAACAGAAATCAAAAGTACCCTTAACCACTCTTAATCAAAGACGACACGGAAGAAAAACCTGCAAATCACGACATTTAACATCTTAATCTTAAATACTTAAGCCTAAATTATTTCATAAACAAAACAAACACCTGACACAACATTATTACAACACACCTGGAAACAACACACCTGGAAACCTGTACATTCGATAAATTTATAGGATTAATCAAATCAATTAATATAAATATATACAACACAACTTTACAAATAATAATTAACGAAGAACAAAAAGGTTTTTCTCAAATCAACCTATCGATCAGTCACTGATGCGTGACAGCGCATCAGCGACAACATTACTTTTGCCTGGAATGTGTGAAAAGCTAAAATTCCATTCCTGGAGCAGGAGGCTCCAACGAATCAGGCGTTGATTTTTATTCCTAAACCTGTTCAAGAAAAACAATGGATTATGATCCGTTAATATTTTAATCGGAGTCCCTGTAGAGGATAAATACACCTGAAAATGATTAACAGCTAAAATTAATCCCAAAGTCTCTTTCTCTACAGTCGAGTATTTCCGTTGTGCCGGGGATAACTTTTTGGAGAAATAGGCAACAGGATGAGATACTCCATGAGCATCTTCCTGCAACAAAACTGCTCCAACCCCAACATCACTCGCATCAGTGGCAAGCGAAAAAGGAACGTCAAAATCAGGGGCTTTCAATATAGGGAAATTCATTAGGACCTGCTTTAATTTTTCAAAGGCATTTTGGGCATCATTAGTCCATACAAAAGTCACATTCTTACGTAATAAATTAGTCAGGGGCTCAGCGATATCAGAAAAATTCTTAACAAATCTACGATAATACCCTAATAAACCAAGGAATTTTCTGACATCCCTGCGACATTTCGGTATTTCAATATGCCTAATAGAGTCTACGTTTGCCTGTTTTGGAGCCACTTTCCCAAATCCTACTTCGTGACCCAAATACACAACCTTTGCTTTGGCAAACTCACTCTTTTTGAGGTTTATAACCAAACCAGCTTTCCTAAGTACCTGAAATAAGGCCTTAATACGTTTAAGATGGGTGTCGCAGTCATCACTATAAATCACAATATCATCAATATAACAACACACCCCTCTAAACCTTGGACCAAAGTATTCATTAACCTTTGAAAGGTTGCAGCAGCATTCTTCATCCCAAAAGGCATTACTTTACATTGGTAGAGTCCTCGCTGCGTTACAAACGCTGACAAATCCCGTGCCCGTTTGGACAGCGGAACTTGCCAATACCCCTTTAACAAATCGAATTTAGTTATATATTTTGAATTCCCTATCCTGTCAATACAGTCCTCTATCCTGGGTAAAGGATAACTATCAGGCTTTGTGACCTCGTTGACTTTGCGGTAATCAAAACAAAGCCTGAATTGACTATCCTGTTTCTTTACCAAAACAACAGGTGAAGACCACGGACTGTTGCTGGGTTCGATCAGCCAGTGTCGTAACATATAATCAACCTCTTTATCCACAACATAATTTTTAAATGGATTTAACCTGTAAGGGGATTGTTTTACCGGAGTTGCGTTACCCACATCCACATCATGTTCAAGGACAGTGGTCTGTCCTGGAACATCCGAAAATAAATCCTTATAACTAAAAACTAACTTTTTCAAAGATTCCTGTTCTACTAAATTCAAATGTGAAACCATTTCTGAAAAATTTTCTAAAGAATGTTCATTATCATTAGGCCATTCGGCACCATCAAAACAATCATCATCAAAATTACTTACGTCTGGAAAAGAAAAAGAATTAATACCATTACACTTTGTAGTATCACCAACTAATGTCACGGGAATAACTTTGTCACGACCTTTATAATCTTTTAACATATTTATGTAACACAGCTGGTAGGGTCTCCTCCTTTCAGGAGTTTCAACTAAATAATTAACATCACTTAATTTATTTAAAATTTTCCACGGTCCTGAAAATGAAGCTTTTAAAGGGTTTCCTGGAATGGGAAGCAATACCAAAACATTATCACCCACTACAAAATTACGCTCCTTAGTCTTTCTGTCAAAAAAGTATTTCATTTTCTTTTGGCTACACAATAAATTTTCACCAGCAAACTTCCAAGCCTTCGTTAATTTATCACCCAAATTACTAACATAATCTAATAAATTTATATCAGGGGCGTCCCCCTCCCAAGATTCACGAACCACACACAATGACCAAAAATAGGGCTGAAAGGTGAAAATCCTAAAGATTGACTCGGTACTGACCGAAATGCAAATAATAAATAAGGTAGTTCCTTATCCCATTCGGAACCATTAACCAAACAATATTTTTTTATCATAGACTTCATGGTTTGATGAAATCGTTCCAAAACACCCTGACTTTCAGGATGGTATGGAGAAGAAGTCACATGTTTAATTTTTAATTCAGCCATCTTCTTCCTAAATAATTTATTCAGAAAATTAGACCCACAATCGGCCTGAATTACTTTGGGCATTCCGAACCTGGTGAAAAATTCAATTAACACTTCCACAATTTTAACAGTTTTTACATTTCGTAGTGGTATTGCCTCAGGATATCGAGACATCCTATCCATAATTGTTAAAATATACTGATTGCCACTACGAGTTTTCGGCAGAGGACCAACCACGTCAATAATTACCTCTCTGAAAGGTTCAGAAACAACAGGAATAGGATGTAATGGTGCCTTTGGAATTGGTTGATTAGGCTTCCCGACCTTTTGACAAGCATCACAACTATTTACAAATTTTTTAACATCATCTTTCATCGTAGGCCAAAAATAACTTTCACACAATTTACGAGTGGTTTTAAAAACACCAAAATGACCAGCCAAACCATTTTCATGAGCCAATGTCATTAACTCCTTTCGATAAACAAAAGGAACCATAATCTGTTTTACAATTTCACAACCTGTGTTAATGGCATCAAAAGGTCTACTTATTCTATACAAAATATTATTAATTATCTTAAATCGAGGGACAGTCAAATCAGTAATTTCGCCAGACTCAACTGGCAGGTCTTTAAAATATGCTCTCTGAGCTGTAATAAGTTCCTTAGTAGTCCAATTAAGTTTATTATCCAACACACCACTATCTACAACTAAGCCATCACTACGATCTAAACTACTCAAATCAACATCAACTACCGACTCTGTCGAGTCAACACTACTAGCCTTCGATCGAGTAACTACAGATATTTCACTACTGGAATTTAATACAATAGGGAAAGTTTTATTTATTAGGGCGACATCATTCCCTAACACCAAATCCACATCTTTAATAGGAAATTTATCAATAATGGCCAATTTTAAATAACCTGAAAAAGACTGGCATGATAAATAAAAACTCTCAACCGGGTAAGACCTGACCGTATCTGGAAAACCACTTAACAAAACATATTCCTTATTTGAACATTCTAAATCAATAGGTAAAGATTCTCTGAGAATTAAAGACTGAGCAGCCCCAGTGTCACGCAAAATTTTAACATTTCTTTGCTCAGTCGAATTCCCAGAGCGGACAAAACCATTAGACAAAAATTTCTGAAAAGGAGCCAGTGACTTATTGCCTAGTCATTGATTATTAGAGTTCTCAGCCACTGACTCGTTCTCATTCCTTCGAATGGCCATTACCGGTCGTCTTTCGGTCCTTTGTGACCTTTTAAATGCATAACACATGCTCTTGACGTGTCCCTTCTTATGACAGAAGAAACAAGTCAAAGTTCTCAACTTCTCCGGGTTATCTGTGGTCTGCCTTCTATAGCTGTTAACAGGAGTAGTACGAGAACCATAATTATCATTAGGCCTGTTATACCTGTTCTGGTTACTACTCCTGTTAACTCTCACCCAACCAGATTTCTCATTTCTGTGTACCTCCCCTATCACATTTTTATGAGAGAGGAGGTACTCATCACTTGCAATAGCCACCTGCTGCAAAGTTTCTAATTTTAACTCTTCGAGGTGTACCTTCACCTCATTAGGCACGGACCTTTTAAACTCCTCAACCAAAATCAATTCTTTTAATTTCTCAAAGTCCGTCACCTCCTTAGACTTTAACCAGTTGCCAGCAAATTGCTCTTTAGCCCTGGTGAACTCTACAAAAGTCTGCCCTCTTTCCTTCTGTAAATTACGGAAGCATTGTCGGTAAGCTTCCGGTACCAACTCGTAAGCCTTCAAAACTATGGCCTTCACAGAATCATAATCTGAGGGAAGATCTTCGTCCAAGGTAACGTAAACTCTCTGGGCCTTACCTAACAATTTACTCTGAATAAGAGTGGTCCAATACTCCTTTGGCCACTCCAACCTTGAGGCTATCCTCTCAAAAGAAACAAAAAACTCTGCCACGTTGACTTCCTGAAAATTTGGGACTAACTTTAGAGCTTCAGTTAGATTAATAGAAGGCATTGCAGACACATTATGTTGGGAAGAAGAAGAACCCCTATTACTCAATGCTTGCATAGCAAGTTCATGCTGTCTCTCTCTCTCCTCAGCCTTCAACCTTTGGAGATCTATTTCCATTCTTTTCAACTGAATCTGCCTATCTAAAAGTTCTACTGACAGTGCTTCCTCCACCTGCTTAGTCTCTGGTTTACATTCTGCCTTCATCACCTTAACCTTTTCATAAACATTAAGAAGCAACAAGCCCTTCCTAACGGACCCAGGATTTTCAATTTCAACAAATTCTGCTACACACTCTAAATCAGGCTTATTCAAGTCTGCCAACCTGTCCTGCCACCCCTCTCCACTCAAGAGCTCCAGGATATTCAAATCAGCCATAGTAAATTACTTGCACACAAGTAAATATATAAATGTATCTCACAAAATATACCCAAAAACAAACCAATACACTGAACACCAATAACCACACAAATATCCTACCACGGTCAAAAAAAAAATCATAAACACTGATCAACACAAAAATATAGGAGAGAAGGTATTACTATGCTGCAAACACCCCAAGAATCCACTCTATACAGTCTAGTGACTACAGGATCTGATAAATCCTGGCAAAAGGTCGCCAAATGTTATGGGCCCATGCCCATCAAACATACACAAGTCTCTTAAAATACAAATAAAGTCACTAACGACCAAGTCCACAATAGGTGGAATGGCTGCAACAGAGTGTACAGAGATGGAATCAAGGAGGATAAAGAAAAACTAAAAATAAAACCTTAATATTTAATACAAACTTTTAGAAAGAAATGACCACTGAGCCTCTTACAATTTACATTAAATAAACACAAAAATCAACCACACACTGAAAACATCGAATAACAAACACACTTACACCAAATTAAGATAGACTATGCGATTACACTTTAAAGAGAGGGCCCTGAAAGTAATAGAATGTCGAAAAGTCAGAATAACCTAACTTATCACACACTAAACATTTATCAAAAAAAAAAAAAAAAACTGCTTCCCTTAAGTGAGCTCTAAACAGTAGTAGTGGGTAACGCAGCCTTCAAATCACGGGTCGAGGGGAATAATATATATTCTTGAGACCTTACCAAACGTAAGAGAGGTCCCCTAGGCAAAATAACGGGGCCAAGGGCGCAGACTGAAGAAAGAATCGCCTTAATGTCGCAAGACGATCAACGGACACGTCCGTCCGACAGGTAATCACACCTTACCAGTTGGCAGAGAGGTCCCCTTGGCAAAATAACTGAACCAAGGGCGCAGACTGAAGAATGAATCAATCTCCCAAAGGAAGACAGCAGCAGCAACTGAAGAAAGACAGGTATCGTAATCCAGAGTTAATCCTAAAATAAGTCAAGCCCTCACAGTGTTAAAGGTCCAGAAACGACTGACTCAGACCTGGAGAGACAGCGCCGAATACAGCTCCGGATGAGAACCCAACACCACACGTGAAAATAAAACAAGCTCATTGTAATTAAAACTATACAACAAGTCAGAAATGTCGGGGAGGAGGAAACAG
Organism: Macrobrachium rosenbergii; assembly: GCA_039081455.1. Classification (NCBI taxonomy): domain Eukaryota; kingdom Metazoa; phylum Arthropoda; class Malacostraca; order Decapoda; family Palaemonidae; genus Macrobrachium; species Macrobrachium rosenbergii. The sequence goes on from JANJGK010000022.1 coordinate 764,944, forward strand.
GGTCATTACGTTCCAAAAGAATAATTACTGCCAAAGTGACTTATTCAAAACAAATTAATTTACGTTAAATTTAACACATACTGATAATATATATATATATATATATATATATATATATATATATATATATATATATATATATATATATATATATATATTCTTATACATTTATATACATAATTAAATCTGTCTGCTTCGCAGATTATATCTTTGGGTTTCAACCTTATCTACACCATTTTCATGTCTTCTGTTATCTATATCTTCAGAGGACCATGGATGTGTTTTTACTACTTTTATATGATTCCAGTGAACTAATTTTTCCTTTAGATCACTTTCATTGATTACTCTGTATTTGTTTAATTTTAGCACTTCTACAACTCTATATGGTCCAGTGAATTTGGGAGATACCTTTACATTTGGCCCATCTAGAACATGATTTTGTACATAAATTTGAGTACCTAATTTAATGTCTGGTTTAATGGTACTTTTATTATAATATTTGGCATGAGTATTATAACCCTCTTTTAATTTTTCCTTTGTTTTCCTGATTGTCTCGTAAATACGTCTGGTCTTCCATGCAACATAGTCATCGTAGTTATAAGTGTGTCTGGGTGGTGTTGCATCGTCTAATAATGTGTTAGGCATTCTTTTCTGATAACCATATAGCAAAAAGTGTGGGGATTATCCTATTGTCTCATTTACAGTATTATTCAATGTGAATTGTACGTTGTCTAATGCTAAGTCCCAATCTTCTGTCCGTGGGCTCACTAAAGTTTTCAGGATATCCTTTATTTTACGATTAGTTCGTTCTACTGCTCCATTAGAACTTGGTTTATAAGCTGTTATCTGACATTTATTTATTGCATAAAATTCACATATTTTCTTTAAAAGATCACTGGTAAGATTTACGTTACCTTTGTGTCAGTTACAAACTACACAGTTTTGTACAAAGTTTTTGGCATCTTCACTACCATGTGGCCAAAAATCATTTCTGGTTATGATTTTGCCTGTCTTTTTAATTCCTGATGTCCTGCTAACTTATGTGAGTGTATTAGTTCTAAAACCTCTCTGATTAGTGCCTTTGGGATGTACAGACGAGAACAACCGTTCTTCTCTGTTGGCCTTTTATACAACAATCCATTTATTAATTCAAAATCAGGTTTAAAGATTCATCTGTCATTAACTGTTCTACTATCTGTCTGATTTCTGCATCATCTTGTATTTTCACTCTTTCTAGATCTAAATCTACTACCTGACAACTAAAAGAAAAGGTATTAATGGTAATGCATTTTTCTGTTTCTTCTTGAGATTTGGATAATGCATCTGCCAAGGTGTTGAATTTCCCTGGAATATACCTGAAGTCTGGGGCAAATTTTAGTAAACTAATGAACCATCTATTGAACTTCATGTTGTTGGTAAAGGCGCTCTTTTTAAATAAGTCACAAATGGGTTTGTGATCAGTAAGCACATTAACCTTGTGACCTAAGAGTGTGTGTCTAAATTTCTTTAAAATAAACCCCAATATAAAGCTAAACATTCTCTTTCTGTGGTACTGTAGTTTCTTTCTGCTGGATTTAAAACTCTACGAGCATGATATACTTTCCTCATTCTAGTTTTTGCCTTGTGTAATAATACAGCTCCTATTCTTGTACTTGAGGTATCACAAGCTAAGTAGAAGTCTTTGGAAAAATCTGGATAAACTAAAACAGGGTTCCTGGTCATTTTGCTCTTTAGTGTTTGAAAGGCTGATTCTTGTTCATTCTTCCATTCATAGTTAATGTCTTCCTTGGTTAATTCTGTCAAAGGTTTTATAGTAGCAAAATAATGCTTTCAAATTAGTGGGAGCTGGGTAATCAACTATTGCCTTTATTTTACCTGCCTGCATGCGTAGTCCATCTTCACTAATTACATGACCCAAGTATTCTTAGGATTTCATCAGGAATTGAAATTTCTTTAATTTTATTGTTAGTCCTGCAATTCTTAATCTCTCTAGGACCATTTCTAATGTCCTGAGGTGACTTTCTAAGTCTTTGCTAAAAGTGATTAAATCGTCTAAGTATACTGCAACATTTTCTATGTCCCCTAGAATTTGTAGCATTAATCTGACAAATGTTAAGGGGGCTGACGTTAGTCCAAATGGCATTACTTCAAACTGTAAATGTTCTTTATGTGTGCTGAAGGCTGTGAATGGTTTCGATTCTTCATCCAGAGGTACTTGCCAATATCCACTAAGCAAATCTAAGGATGAAAATATTTTGGCCTCTCCTAATTGAGCTAACATGTCCTGGATTACTGGCATCGGCATTCTATCTGGAACTGTGTTGGAATTTAACTTCCTGTAATCCATTACAAGTCTCCAACTACCATCTTTCTTTGGAACAAGTAACAATCGGGAATTATATGGAGATCTAGAAGGAATTACTACTCCATCTTCTTTCATTTCCTCTATTAACGTGTCAACTATGGGTCTCTGGCTTATGGGTAATCTGTAATTAGGAATGAAAAATGGCTTGGCTCCATCATCTAACAAAATTCTATGTTGTAGAATATTTGTTCTTCCTAGTTTATCTCCCTCTATGGCTATTACATTTCTGTATTTCTCTAACACCTGAATTAACTTGTGTCTATTTTCTGGAAAATCTGTTTTGTTTACTTCTGAACTTATTTGAGAGTTTTGGCCAGTTATAGTGAAAAATGCTTTTTCTTCTAGTGTTAGTAAAGGATTGTTAATAGGGATTCCTATGCAAAAGACAATGCCTGCGTATAGTGTTAATCTGTTATCTGAATAATTTTGGACATAGACCTGGCAGTTATTATTGTTCATGTGGACTAGTGAATTATCCATTCTGACAAAATCTGGCAATTCTTCATTCAATAGTAAAACATCCTTACCCCTTACATCCTCTTTTGATCTCAAATATATCTTTGTTAAGTTACTGCTCTGTTGAGTATAAATTGTATTTTATTATCATCAGCTGTGCTAACACAACATATTTCTTCTTCTTTTGTGTCTGAACAATAACAAAGTTCTGCAACTCCAGTGGTTTCTTCTGTTACTAATATTATACTGTTTATTTATGATTTATTTATTTTATCTAAGAGTAATACTTCATTTAGTATTTTTCCTTCATAATTCATTACTACATTGCTGCAGTCATTTTCGTTAGATTCAGTGTTTTGGTAATTACCATTATTCATATCTGAGTAATTATTGATATTAGAGTATACATCAGCTATATGCATATTGTTGAGATGTGCACTGCTCAACAATTCTGTATTCTGGGATCGTGAGAATTCTTCATTTCTATCTATTTTCATTTTATCTTGCTTGCTATGGTCACTTATCTGTCTTTCCTGTATGTTCATCTTGCTTGTCGAAACTCTCAGACAGATTGATCAGATTTGGGTGAAACTTCTCTTCGTCAAGCGTAAAACATACGCTCTTCTGATTATCTTGTTTCAGGCTAATCTTGCCTTCATTACAATCTAATATCATTCCACATCTCCTCATTGACTTAAATGAGAACAATACTTGTGCAGGAAAAAATATGTCATCTAAAACTAGGAAACTTTCAATAAATTTATGTGATAATATATCAATTTCTAGGTTCACATTCCCTAGACTTTTAATCTGTTTCCCCGATACTCCTTCTATTACTCTACTTTGACTCTGAATCTGAGTTTCTGCAGTGCCTAAATATTTCTCAAAGTTATTTTATCAATTATATTTACGGTGCTACCTGAATCAATGAGTACTCTGCATGTCTTTCCATTTATTGGAATTTTTACTGTAGGCAGATCCTTTCTATTTATTCCTTCTTCTTTCATGGAAAATATTACTTCTTTGCTGGGTAAATAGGAAAATGCGGATGAACCTTCATTTCCCATTGTAACTTTTTCTTCTTTTCCTCTTTCATCTCCTTGAAGTGATTCACTTCTTTTCTCTGTAGAGGGGTTAATTGTCACTGGTTAGATGGTTATGCTTTATTTATTTTCGGCCGACTGTTACTTATCTCTACAGTCTCTTTATTGGCTTTCTTATGATTGAACCAACAGTACCGAGTTAAACGCCCAATCTTTTTGCAAACTGCACAGATTTTAGGGTTTCTGCATTCATTAGTGGAATGGTTTGTATACCGGCAGTTTTCGCATGTTATTTTTGGTCTAGCTCCTTGAGCCGCATAATTCTCTGGTTTTGAATTATTTGTATTTGGATATCTCATGGGTGGACCGTGGAATTGTCCATTCCTCGATGCATTCTGTCTTCCTTTCTGGTTTGGATTCCACTTTCTTCGAGTATTTTGTGCATAGTTCCTTTGAAAGGAAGTTTGTCTATTCCCTACTTGTCCTGAATAATTCTTGTACATGTTATTTCCTCTATATGCCTCATTGGTATTTCTGCCCTTTCTCTCATTTAGTGTTTCTGTTACCCCTACGAATTCCTTAGAAAAATCTATTTCTTTCTTCTGAACTTCTTGTCTCATGGCTATTAAAGCGGTAATGCTATCACTTTTAGGATAAATTTTGACGTTCTTGAACGCTTTCTTCTCTTTTTCTCCAAGTGCGTTGTGCAGTACATGGTTCCAAATGACAAGTAATTTAACACATATCTCAAACTGACTAAGTCCGTTTCTGTATCATCAAAAGCATCCTTATCTCCTCCTATGGTGATGTTTGTTTTTCTCAAGTCTTTTATCACTTTATGTGTCGCTTCTTCTATATCTGTGTGAAGATTTGCTATTGATTCCCCATCGTAGTGATGGTTGAGAAACTTATTTATTTATATTATATAAGGCATCACTTTGACTCACTGGTTCCCAGATTGATAAACAGATTCTTTTAAATTTAGCGTGTGGTTGTTGCAGAATCTAACTGAATTCAAAGTTCTGTGTGCATCACCCTTTTCTGAACTAACCAACAACAGTGCTTCGTTTATTTTTGTTCTTTCATCTGTTAATCTACTGGTGGAGATACGACTGTCTGCATCCGCTAACCATTGGTTCACAGAATATGATTCTGATCTAATTTTGTCAGGATTTGAATTTTCCACTCGTCCACAAAATCGTGTGGCTTGCGTAATGATTGCTGCTTGTGCCATTTTGCTAAATTGAAATATGTTAGTATGGGTAGTGTTGTTGTTATTGCTACTTGTGTTAGTGTTAGTGTTAGTACTTCTTTGAGTTAATGATACTTGTGAAGTTGGGTTGGCACTGGAATTCGACTTTGTCTGTCTGCTCTTTGTCGTAATAGGTAAGGGCAGTTCCTAATTGCATCCCTCAATGCATCAAACGGACTCTGCATTACACTGGTATTCTAAAATCATATGAAATTCTATACCCAAAATACACAACAGTTATCAAAAATGCATCATAAAAATCATAGTATGTAAGAAAAAATTCAATTCATCAAACCTCAAAAAAAATCAACAGGAAAAAAAATTTGTTGAGAGAGAGAGCCACAAATGTTATACCTTTAGAGAGAGTTTATTAAAAAAAATACACTCACTGAGAGAGAGAGAGAACTTTTGATAGAATTAACTTTCCAACTTACGTATTTTTTGTTGCCGTCTTCCAATCGTAAACTGTTGTGGTTTCGTCAACTGTTTTTCACTTCTGCGACCGCATAGTATTCGTTGCTCTCTGTAGACGCTTCGTTCGCTGCCTTCTTATCACTTTCGCGACCAACACATTTCGTTGTAGCGTTCGCTGTCGACGTTCACTGCTGCCGACGTTCACTGCTTTTTATGTTCAAACATTCAGGATACGGTCTGCCACTGCCCTCAGGATACGTTCACTTGTAGGCATACAGACGTTCCCTTGTTGTTTTTAAAAGTTGAAGGTGTTACTGGATGCTTGCGATGTTGTTCGCCGATGTTATGATTCACTTCAACACTTGTTATGATTCGTGGTTCTGTTTCACTGTTTGTCGTTCGCCGATGTTATGATGCACTTCGTCGTTATGTTTCGGCTGTTGACGTTTGCAGAGAGATGCTTCTTGTTATAAATTCTGGTATGTGTCCTTCCTTCCTTCCTTCACACTTGCACTGCTTGTGTCTCTTATTGGATCCGCTTCAGCTGACACCATTTACCCAATGTTCTTTTATTTATTTGTTTTTCGTCTGTTTATATCTGCTGCTATTGGTTTAAGAAGGTTCTTCTTTATAGATGTTGATCTTTCTATCTTTGTTATGTAGCAGGGTAGTTTTTCTTTCCCAGGAGGTCTGAAGAAGACACAGTTGATTTTTCTTCTTCATTAGCACCAAAAAAATAACTTTACAACAGGAGTACAGTACAAGGTGAAATATTGTACAATTATAATGTGAGTCCAAGTGAGCCTGTCTTCTTTATCAACCCACAATAGGTGAGGCTTGCAATCTCACGCCTTCTTCTTTGTGCCTTAGCTGCTCCTTCTTTGCTCTGCTCTCTTTCTATTTTCTTAAAAGAAAATCTCTGTCTCCCTCTCTCTCTATCAATGAAAGGGTTCTCTCTCTTTGTCCCTTTATTCAGAATTTCTAGTTATATCCTTACATTATACTTGGAATATACTGACAGAACCTGACGATGTTTCCCAACCAGGCGGCAGTTCGAATCCCATTGGGCGTAAGTTATTCCCGAGGTATAGTGAATTGGAATTAAAACGAAATTTGTGGCTTAATGTTCTTGAACTTTAAGATATATATATATATATATATATATATATATATATATGTATATATATATATATATATATATATATATATATATATATATATATATATATATATATATATATATATAGAGGACGGATTAGCCTTGATAAATTAATTTAACTCCTGCCTATATACACGCTTGCATACAAAAAGCTGCTAACAATGTAAGAAAAAGCGTCAAAAAGTGTTTTAATTAATAATAGGAAATTGAAGTTAACGGAAAACAAAACTGAGACACTAGAAAAGTGGGTCATGAATATCAGTACTGTTCGTGGCAGAACTGAAGTGGCTGGCTTCCATTGGCATTTGAGATATACATATGCCACAATGATAAAAACTACCAGTATATATACGCGATATGTTGTAGAATGAGCTAGCTTGCAGTGATTTGTTACGGTGTATAGTGTATTTTTATTCTGTTAAGTGCATTTTAGTGAAATAATGATAAAATGGTTGAAATGACTAATAAATTATCTTCATTTTTTGTTAAAAAAAATTAAGGTAATTGTAAGCGTCCAAACAAATGACTGTTACGGATATGGTCAAAAAGTCAGCAGACTTGACTGGGTGAATCTGTGTCCTTTAAGCTTTTGCATGCCGGTGGGTGAACACTTCAGCTGCATGTAAGAAGATTTCTTAGCAGGCTTCTGAAATAAGTTATAGAACCAGGATCCAGAGTGAATTGCACAGTGTAAGTGAAAGAAGATATAGAAGGGAATTTCTCTATTTCCCATCCGGTTTTTTTGTAGTGAAATTATCATAGAAAGTTTTTTAGCGTTTCTGTAAATTTTACTTTGTCACTTCATGGATTTCACATAAAGAAGATATATTGATTTATTCAGGTCACTAAACAATATTTCTTCTGACTGCCACTTCATTGAAATTAAGATCTTGCTGCTCGGCAGTACAGAGAGAGAGAGAGAGAGAGAGAGAGAGACGGTTTGCTTATGAGATCTAGGTTTAATTAAAGGTCTAAAAGCCAGTATTAGTGAATACAATAGTCATTAACGATCATTATAATCAGGTAAGTAAACGAAATCCTTTTCTTTTATGAAATGGTGGTTGAATATTAGAATCTCCTTTAGTCAATTATATACCAGTTTAATATTAAATCAGCATCTTCGTTCTTTGACTGTCGTGTTACCTCGACCCTTTTGTCTTTCAGTAAAAGGCTGCAACCTGATATATAAGTCAGTTGCTAAATAAGTTTCTCCAAAATTATGTTTTGGGTCTCAGTTTCATTGTTGCATAATGATTTCTTAGGATTTATCATCACTCTAGTTGTTATTCAGACCTTTCGTTTAGCAGCCGTTTTTATTTATTTATTTTTTTAGTAGCAAACGGCCGGCATAAGACTTTATAGGAAAAAAAATATGAAAAGTAGTTTACGAAGCATGTTTTTGTAGATGTTTGGTACGAGAATTAAACATGTTGCCAAAAATTTTGTAGGTAAATTCGTTTTACATTGAATGTATTATGATTTCATAGGTATAGGAGATGGGATATAGATCTAAATACATTTACATCAACACTGATGTTATCAATATCTGTGTAACCTACTCACACACACACATACTCACTCGTTATATATATATATATATATATATATATATATATATATATATATATATATATATATATATATTATATATATATAAATATATATGTATATATATATATATATATATATATATATATATATATGTATATATATATATATATATATATATATATATATATATATATATATATATATATATATATATACACACACACACACACACACACACACACATATATATATATATATATACACACACACACACACACACACACACACATATATATATATATATATATATACATATATATATATATATATATATATATATATATATATATGTGTGTGTGTATGTGTGTGTATGCATGTACAGCATGCAGCAAAATTCGTGTGACCCGATTTCAGTGATTTTCATTCAAAAGCCACTAACTGGTAACTCCCTCCTTCTTCACATTTCTAATGGAGCTAAGTTGCAACGACGAAACATTTTGCAACTTCGCTCAAAAAAGTATACAGTTCACTAAGCATGGTTTTAAAGTATCAATGCTATATTTTTCATCAAAATATCAGCTAGATCATTATAAAAACATTAACGCAGTAATTCCTAATTATGGTAAATGTGAAGAGACGTAAATACTTAATGAATTTGACTTTTTAGCCACCATATATAGTAATATATTTAACGTAATGAACGTACCGGAGATATAGTTGCGGGAGTGGTCTAACCAGACGTCAACTGCCTAAATGGCTCGGTTTGCCTCCCCTCCCCTCCCCTCCCCTCACCTTACCTTACCTTACCTTACCTTACCTTAGGCCAAGTGCACTTCGCGCTTCTCGATTATGTCATTCTTATTAATCCTATAATAATAATAATAATAATAATAATAATAATAATAATAATAATAATAATAATAATAATAATAATAATAATAATAATATTCTTTAATGACCGAAGTATACCACATCAAATCCTGCTTTAGGTCTGATAGACACCCTTGATAAGTTGCAAAGATTGGACGCAGCTATATATTGTTGCTATCTGAAATATAGCCTAGTATGTTATAAAGCCAATAGCATAGGCCTAGACTCCAGAGCCATCGTATTATTATTATTATTATTATTATTATTATTATTATTATTATTATTATTATTATTATTAGTATTATTATTATTATTATTATTATTATTATTATTATTATTATTTATAATACGTTGTTGTTGTCATTTTCCAGAATCTGTACACAATGGGTGTGGCTGATAATGTCCGCCTTGGATATAGTCTTTCATTTCTAAAGTAAAAGTAAAATAATAAAGGTAGAATTCATTATATTTCTAAGAGCGAAGACTACTCTCCACCTCTCTTATTTATTTATTTATTTATTTATCTTTTCTTCAAACTGAAGAAACCCCTCTGGAGACTAGACCTATGTAGCCTTGGCTATAGCCTAATAATTATTTATTGCAAGTATCGAAATCATGATCCTGACTAACATTTGCTTTATAAACAAAACTGCAAAAGCGAAAAGAGTAATAACACTGAATTTTTATCCCAAATGCATCAGTTTTTATCATTAGACTTTGCTGTGCTTATCTTTTCTTTTTCACTCCATCGCGACGTCCTCTTCTCTTTCACAGTTTCGCTGTACGTATTTATATAGTTTTCGTTCTGAAATATTATTGTAGCATGAACTATTTTTGTTTTTCATCATCCAGTATATTTCAGTTGTAAGATTCTACATAACTAGTGACCAGATTTCCCGTATATATACATACACGTTTACAAAGTAAAATACAAGATTTAATAATAAGTGGCAACTTGAGAAGAACAACGCTTGTCCAGTACAAAAATATAGTCGCACGAGTTTTGCTGCATACTGTATATACTATGTGCGTATATAAATGTATATGTCCACTCAGGTTCTCTGCAAAACTTTTGAGATTAACTTGCTATCTTATTTCTTTACTCCGTTTGCTTGTCACCTATGGCACTCACTCAACTGACAGGCAGATGGTTTTTCACCGAAAACACAATGAGACTTTATGAGTCATACAAAGAATCACTATTAAGTGGTGTATATTTTCCCACATTTCAGACACCCGAGGACATACCTGTCGTACTTCGGTCCCTATATTGAATGTTGGTAGCGATGAATATCATGAAAAATGTTACCTTCAAACTGGATGTTTAGCTGGAGGTTTGAGCCAGCAGTAGAAAGAACATCTGAATCCTTAAGTAGATTCTGTCTTATGGCCTTCCCTCATGTTATGTGTATGGCAATGAAACCTCTCTACGGCTTTGTAGTTCTGAAGAAATTGATATATGCAAATTTCAAACGATCATGGACAAACCTTCAACAAGTGTACTCTTCGTGTAGCCTTTACACACACACACACACACACACACACACACACACACATTTAGATGAAATTGGTATGTTCATATATCACTGGAAAAAGACTTTAAAATTCAGACTGTGGATAATGGTATTTTTGCATAGAGGAGGAAGCTAAATCTAAAATCAAAGAAGATCAGAACCCGACACAGTGTTGGGCTAAATAGAAGAACATATGTTATGTTAAAGAAAAGATTTGAGGGCAAAATAGAATAAAAGTCCAACAGTAATAACGAGATGAATACTGATAAAAATGAGATGTAATTTCTCTTTGACGTTAATTTTGCCGTTGACATTCCTAATTGTTAAGAAGTATGAAATGAGAGAAAGAGTTAATGGTGGAGGGTTAGTAGGGCAGATATTGCATATATATATAAGGCTTACAAACTTTGGATATTGTATGTTGCATGACTGTGTGTTTGTATTTATGCATGCATGCATGCATGCACGTCTTCTCTTCGGCCTCCGGCAGCAGTCCGGGATCAATGCGTGGAAAATCTAACAGTTCAAAACATTGGGGTTAGTAACCCACACACCGGTTTCTGAAGAGACCGGTCGGAGGAGCTCAAGTACTGTAACTTGGAAAGGGGCGGGAGCGTGAGCGGGAGCAGCTCCTGTCTCCCGATGCCTCTGCTTCTCATGTCAGTTACGGGACTCATGAAAAGGTTCCTTCCTGTGGGATTCGGAGGAACCATCAAAGGCAAAGGAGTGTTGTTTCCAGTTCATATATTACCCGATCCTTCCTGGAAAAGCTCTCCTTACGCTTGGCGCCTTTTCCCTCCCGCAATTTAGTATCTGTTTACTTTTTAAAGTTTATTTGTTTATATGGACATCCATCTTCCCATCTGTGTAGAAATGTATGGGCGTAACATTGATCTAATTATTGACTTACGTGCGCGCGCGCGCACATACACATGTTATATATATAATATATATATATATATATATATATATATATATATATATATATATATATATATATATATATATATATATATATATATATATATATGAATGTCTTTTACTGTAATACTACAGTATAGTATGAAGATAAGAAGGGCCATAAAACACTATTTGAACGTTGCAACCATATTTTTCGGGCACTTCCTTCTGTGCCCCTGTTCACTGGAAAAATATGGACAGATGAAATGTTACAAGGGTATATATACAAAGCATATATAGGTGTGGCATTAAGTCTCCGATGGTATGCAGGTGACCGTTTCCTAAGAAGGAGGAGAGTAAATTGTTCCCTAGTGGTTTTCGGCCCATTAACTCCCGTTTGGCATCGATTTTGGTGGCCGTGTGCCCTGGAACACCTTCTTCAGAAGCGGTCTGAGGATTAAAGCGTCGATGTCGTCCGATTTTCAATGTCCTCCTGACAAGTTCATATTGTTCGTTTGATTGATGATAGCAGATGAAGGTGTTCCAGGGCACACGACCACCAGAATCGATGCCAAACGGGAGTTAATGGGCCGAAAACCACTAGGGAGCAGTTTACTCTCCTCCTCCTTAGGAAACAGTCACCTGCATACCATTGGAGACTTAATGCCACACCTATATATGCTTTGCATATATACCCTTGTAACATTTCATCTGTCCATATTTTTCCAGTGAACAGGGGCACAGAAGGAAGTGCCCGAAAAATATGGTTGCAACGTTCAAATAGTGTTTTATATATATATATATATATATATATATATATATATATATATATATATATATATATATATATATATATATATATATATATATATATAATATATATACATATATATATATATATATATATATATATATATATATATATATATTTATGTATATATATTATATATTATATATTATATATATATATATATATATATATATATATATATATATATATATATATATATATATATATATATATGTATATATATATATATATATATATATATATATATGTATATATATATATATATATATATATATATATATATATATATATATATATATATATATATATATATATATATTGTGACGAAGTGTCCACTGTCTGTTCTTCAAATCAAACCTGATATCTAAGTGCTTTTCCCGGAGTCTAGGGCACCATTTATATATGGTGACCCCGGAGTGTCCAGTGTCTGTTCTTCAAATCAAACCTGGTATCTAAGTGCTTGATATTTGATTACCAAACTTACCATTTATTTAACAATTATAGTTACCTCACAATAGCCAGACACCTGAACCCTCATCATACATACAAAACGACTGATTTCTCTAAAGGCAATAGTGATCCCTTATAAAACTTATCAATCATGAAAGAAAGCAGATTAAGTTCGTTAAACAGGTGTGAGGTAAAATCTAAGGGCGTCACTCCATTAACATGATAAAAGTTCAAGTATTTCTATTTATTTCATTTCCCTGGTTCGAGCTCACTTCAATTACTTGAAGGAAAACATCTCACTTACCACTCTATCTCTAATTCAAATCAAAATTACTGGTGGGCCAATGAATGAAACTCTGATATAATATTTAAATACAAAAATTTATTTCTAAATTCGAAGATTATACATGACATTAACAGTCTCAGGGAAATTTATTATTACTTGAAAACAAAACAAAATTGGATTAAATCTGAATTAATCATCAGTCAAAATTAAATCAGAAATTAATTTATTAATTAATCAAAAAATTATTCAAGAAGAATTTAAATTGTTAAGTAACAAAATTTCAATTCACAAGTGTTAAACAAAACAAGGCAAATAAATCAATCATATAAAATGTGGATACAAAAGACACAGAAATATACTCTGCAAAAGATTAAATATCAAAAAATGTAAAGCAAAAATTAAGGCAATAGCAAACACATCACATATATGCATAAACGAAAAATTCTTCAAAAGATAAAGCATAAAACATATAACACGAAAAAATATTTAAAAAGGTGAAAAGGTATCTTTACATATAACCACTCTAAATATTATTTTAGTGCACTAAAACCCAATAATTATGTTACAATACCTTGGTACCAAATTGCTTCGTGTTTTTAATCAGGCGCCGTTACACACACACTTAATAAAATACACTGTTCAGACAACTCAGATACATTTACTAAGGAATTAAACAGTTAAAGGATATGAGCGACCATCGTCTACCAAAATATCAATTACATTAAAACGGGACATTCGTAATCCTGAGAGCGAGAGAGAGAGAGAGAGAGAGAGAGAGAGAGAGAGAGAGAGAGAGAGAGAGAGAGAGAGAGAGAGAGAGAGAGAGAGAGACAGAGAGAGATTGGGAGCGAAAAAAGCAGCTCCTTTCTGCACAGATAATGGTCTCTCAATGTGGACTCCTCTGTATGGGCGTCTATCTACGTGGTAGGTTTTTCCACAGTGTTTTTTCGAGCCCCCTAACGTCTTGTACACTAATGGATTTAGTCATATGAGAAGGTGTTAATCTCAGCAAGTTTTGAATACTGACTAAACAAATTGCATCTCTATAGAACAATCAGCCTCTGTCCCTCCTCTCTACACGCCTACCGCGCTCTCTCAAACCATATAGCGTTTAATCACTGTAACTTTACACTAACTCTTTTACGGCATATGTGCATCTGAACATTAGGTTACACAGTATACAACAATACACACATACACACAGGGAGATTACTGCATTATGAAAACCACAGCATAAGAATATATATATATATATATATATATATATATATATATATATATATATATATATATATATATATATATATATATATATATGTGTGTGTGTGTGTGTGTGTGTGTGTGTGTGTGTGTATGCAGTTATTTTCATTACTAGTTGCAAATATCAACATTAAGACTAAAGTCCAGCAATGCACATAGATTTCATAGATGATTAATCAGATCACACTTGTTAGACTAACCTTTAATTTGCTCTGTTGAGAAATAATACTTAGAAAATTCTTGAGGCATTTTATTATAAAAAATAGTAAATTCAAACCTCAGACCTGTCTGGCACGTGCCACATATAGACGAAGTCTCTCTCTCTCTCTCTCTCTCTCTCTCTCTCTCTCTCTCTCTCTCTCTCTCTCTCTCTCTCTCTCTCCTGATACTGATCGTGAATTCAAATATCTCTCTATCGAAGTAGAATATAAATGGCGGGAATCCGTTAATTGATTTGCGGTTTCCTAGAGGAAAGAGGTAGGAAGTAAACCTCCTCTTTGTGTCTTCGATGTCAGTCCTATCAATCGCCTGTACAACTTCGGACCTCCATCCATGATTTTCAGTAACGTGGTGGAATGCTCATCTTGATTCCTTTTATGTTGTAGAGGTTTTAACAAGAAAGTGGTCGTGTTGCCCTCATAAATAAATTTCTGAGACCCACACGGAATGTATTCCAGTCATGAGACTTTGTAAGCTATGTTGCATTACGAGGAGTCTGATGTTTTTCATGCTTAAGCTTTGCGTCAGGTGAGGCGGTTGAAGATTTTTGGTGTCATTGTTTCTTGTGGGTCACAGAGAGTGATGTGTCCGTAAGTATCCGCTGTGCTTTTGCTTTTTCAAAGAGATGTTCCAAGTGTTGTTCGGTCTCTTGTAGCATTTGACGCGTATGCATGTTCCAACATTTTTAACGCCAAATAGGGAAAAGGAAAAAGTAAAAACTTCCAATATCTGTTTGTTTATAGTATATGACGTAAGGAACAGCCCTCTTATTCTTGCATGAGGACAACTAGGAATGGGGAGGCAGTTTTCGACCCTCGTCCCTACATAACACCTACAACAAAAATGCTAACGAAAAATAAGTCCGACATACTGAAGTCCATTTTCCTTACTGATTGTCCCCCTCGTTTTGGGACCACCTTGACGTGGTGAGGGGGGCTCTTGAACCCCAGGAATCTGTTCCCGGGTTCAAGTCCAAGAGTCCCATATGCCATTGTATATTTGTTTGGATTAATCTTTGTGAAATTTTCCACTTTTACTAAAATTTATTGGACCTGATAAACAGGAAGAGATATCATAGTTGGAATGGGTTTATATCTGAAGCTAAATAGTGAGAACTGTGGTGGGATCATCAACTGCCCGATAATGTTCAGACCTGAGAGTTATCAGATTGATAGCTCAAAGGCAGAACTATTCTTTAGGGCTAGACCACGGATTCCAGGGGGGTCTGGTTCTGGAGATAGAACTCTCGGCATTCTGCGCATAATACGATTAGGGTGGGGATGATTGTATTCTTGTAATACTCTCGGTCCTAGCAAGCAGGTTTAGCTTACACTTGGGCCACTCTAATCGTATTGTGCCATCCCCTGTGGGTTAGGGTAGGGGGCGGACATTTGGGAGTCGGCTCTCACTTGTGCCATTAGTGGAAGAATAAACCCCATGAAAGGCTAATGATATCTTTTTAAAGTGTTCAGGTTTATTATTTTTTTTCTTTTTATTCAATCTTTATAAATAGTAACGTTAAAGAATTGAGTACCCCTGGGCCCTCTGATGATACTGTTTTGGCACAGATGACGACCTCTGCACCCACCTTGGAGACTGAAAATTCTCCAAATGTTGATGACCCATGCGAGAAAAAGGATGTCCCAGTAAAAGGAGGACCTGGCATTGTTACACTGTAACCATTCTCCTTTGAGCCAGATGTTTCTGTGCCTGTGTCCCTATCAAAAAAAGAACAAAAAATAGTTCAAACTTTTCAACTGAAGGCCCTTTGGAGCCTAAAAAAAAAAAAATATAGACCGGACTCAACCTTGATTCACTTTGATTCCCTTTGTGGAGAATCAAACTGGTCAAGGTTTTTGAATTTACAAGCCGACCAATCTATATCCTTACTAAAATTGGAAAATTAATTGCTGAACCGATGCCCATCACAAGAGATGAGCATAAGACAAATTAAAAAAAGGGAATGGCTGGTTGAAACAACAACGAGAATCCAGTCAGAAAATTATCAAAATATTAAAAAAATTGAGAACATAAATATAAGCGTCACAAGGCATGATACCATGGACAGTGTACAAGGCACAGTGATATTACCAAATCTAGAAGAAGAAATACAAAACAAATCAGTGTTTATAGATTCATTACAGAAAAGATACAGCAATGTTGAAGACTGCGAACTATATGAGGTGCCAAGCAGGAAAGACAAAAATAAATCTATCAAAATAGCAAAAATAAAGTTCAGTGGCCAAACCTTGCCCTTGAAAATTAAAATACTTGTATTAAACAGGGAACTAAGACCTTATGTTCCCAAACCCATGCAATGCAAGAACTGTTGCAAATATGGCCATACAGCCATCAAATGCAGAAATTTTCCCAGGCACTTCTGGGAAAATTTCTGCATTTGATGGCTGTATGGCCATATTTGCAACAGTTCTTGCATTGCATGGGTTTGGGAACATAAGGTCTTAGTTCCCTGTTTAATACAAGTATTTTAATTTTCAAGGGCAAGGTTTGGCCACTGAACTTTATTTTTGCTATTTTGATAGATTTATTTTTGTCTTTCCTGCTTGGCACGTCATATAGTTCGCAGTCTTCAACATTGCTGTATCTTTTCTGTAATGAATCTATAAACACTGATTTGTTTTGTATTTCTTCTTCTAGATTTGGTAATATCACTGTGCCTTGTACACTGTCCATGGTATCATGCCTTGTGACGCTTATATTTATGTTCTCAATTTTTTTAATATTTTGATAATTTTCTGACTGGATTCTCGTTGTTGTTTCAACCAGCCATTCCCTTTTTTTAATTTGTCTTATGCTCATCTCTTGTGATGGGCATCGGTTCAGCAATTAATTTTCTAATTTTAGTAAGGATATATATTGGTCGGCTGGTAAATTCAAAAACCTTGACCAGTTTGATTCTCCACAAAGGGAATCAAAGTGAATCAAGGTTGAGCCCGGTCTATATTTTCGCAAGAACATAGAACACGCTGGGACTGTGGCCAACCAAAATGCATAAATTGTGGCCTAGAACATCATACCCGATCTAAAACATGTGCATTCAATATTTACAATACCGAACTTAAACTACTACAAGAACGAACTGGAATGTCGATTAGGGAAGCAAAGCTAGAACTAAAAATGAGAGGATTGAATGACCTAGCTAAGAAATTTAGGTATGCAAATACTTCAAAATCAAACAATACCCAAACTGAAGTGAATGGAATATCACTAAAAAAAAATACATGATCAAAAGAGCTCTTCAATGGAGATTTCATACAACAATGACAATATCACAGTTAACAATAGATTTACCTCCTTACCAGAAATAGATACAAGTATTGACATAGAGAAAGACGAAGAAGAATTAAAATCACAAGAATGTAACAAAATGGATAACACATCTCGGAAAAGGCAACTGGATAAGACCCCACCTAATTCCAACAAATAAAGCTGTAAAAAGATAAATAACCCACTAATCTCACCAAAAGCTAAAGTTCAGAAACAGAACACTAAACCAAACATTCCACTGTCTCCCATAGTAACAATAATACCTCTGGGGGCAGAATCACAAAATTCAGGTGAAATGGAAAACCAACACACAGATAACTACGATAAAAGCAATGAAATTCACCCATCACCAATTATAGGCACCACAAGAAAAACCAAGAATGAACAACAAACTAATGAACATGAAGACACACGTGGTTGTAGTAAATGCTTTGTAGCAATGTGCCACAAAAATAAAACTATAACTAAAGAAAGCCTAACCAACACCATAAGAAATTTCATGAGGTATAGGAATAAGGAAAAAACAAACATCAAATCTCATGAAGAAGGTTGCATGTGTATTGAACATTTAGAATATTACAAAGAAAAACATATCAGTGTTGTAGATAATATTCTAAAAAAAAATCAAAATGGAAAAATTAAATCAAGACAGTAAAAATGTAACAGTCAACGGAAGTCAAAATAAAACAACAACAAAAAATGAATCAAGACCTACAAAAATACAAATTAACTTATAACAAATGAAAAAAAAAATCAACTTAAATAATTTAGAGTAATTTGACCAGTCATATTACACCATTCAGTCGTTATATAATTCAATGGAACATAAATGGATTATTAACGAGAATGCACTTAGGAGAAGTCCAACGACTTACCAGGGAATACGAACCAATGATTATAATTGTGTATACAACACATTGGAAAATTTGTTCCAAATATAGGTAAATATCTACTAGCCACAACATCAAAGGAAAATGAAAATAACTTAGGAACAGCAATATATGTCCATAATAAAATGATATACGACAAAGTAGATATAGACTATGCTGAATTACAAATTTCAGCAATAATAGTGAACATAGAAAATAATTTATTTGATATTATTAACTTATATAACCAGCCTAATAAAAAGTACGATTTAAACATATTACAGAAAATAATAAAAGATTGTAACAATCCCATATTAATTGTAGGTGATTTCAATGCACATAACCCAATATGGGACTGTAACAACATTACACCAGATAAAGATGGAGGAAAAATAGAAAACTTGATGAACACTAATAATCTCTGTTGTCTGAATGGCAACGAAGTAAATGCGTACTGCTCAAAAACCCATGGAACATTTTCCTCAATAGATGTCACCTAAATAGTTGACAAACTACACTCGAATACTTGTGATGACTCCTATTCAAGTGATCATTTTCCCATAATAATATCTTTATTAAATAATAAACCGAAACCATACTCTCCACATTATAACATGCAAAAAGCAGATTGGGACATTTTTAACTTGCACACCAGAAATATACCGCCATATGATTATTTGAGAAATCCCAGTGAGACAAACGAATTCTTTGTATCTTTCATTTAAAAGGCAGCAGACAAAGCTATTCCTCTTTCAAAACCCCATAATAAAAAACATAAAGTTCCCTGGTGGTCAGATGATATATCTGAATTAGTTCGAGAAAAACACTCTTTAGCAAGAAGGTTAGATGCTCTAAACAGAAGATTCAGTAAAATAAATAAATCAAAACCATTCTTGGAAGAAAATATACTAAAAATGACAATTGTACTATTAGAAATAGATGCATTAAAATCTTTACATAATAAAATATTACCTAAATTCAGAAAGGAAGTCATAAAAGGTAAAATAATATCTTGGAGGTCCTGTGTATCGGAAATAACAAGCGAAACATCCATTCAAAAAGTATGGGAAAAATTCCGAAAAATAAATGGAGCAAACATTAGACCACCCAGACAAGCTATATTAGACAATGGCAAAAAAATTGTAGATCCCTTCGAAATTAGTAACATATTTGGGGAAAATTTTGCCAAAATAAGTAGTGACCAAAATTTGGACAAACATTTTAGAAAAATAAAGAATAAAGCAGAATCTATAATACTTAATTTTGAAACAAAGGAAGATATAATATATTATAGTAAGAAATTCAATATGGATGAGCTGGAATATGCTCTCTTGAACAGCAATAAATATGCTCCTGGAGGTGATGATATTTGCTTTGAAATGATCTGCCACCTAGCACCTTTGGCAAAATCATACTTGTTGAAACTTTACAATCATTTATGGCTCGGAAACTGGTTTCCAGATGAATGGCGAAATGCCATAATAATTCTTATACCAAAGCTTGGAAGAGACCATAGTAATGTGAACAATTATAGACCAATATCTTTAACAAGTTGTCTATGCAAGTTGCTGGAGAAATTGATAAATGCACGACTTACATGGCACATACGTGAAAATAAAATGTTAACTCCTTCCCAGTTTGGCTCACAACGTAATCGATCTACGTTAGATTCTCTATCTAATTTGGAAGACCACATACGTAGAGGATTTGAAAGAAAGCAAATTACAGTAGCTGTCTTTTTTGACATCTGAAAGGCATAAGACACTACATGGAGGTATGCAATATTAAAAACATTACATAATAATAACATACGCGGCCATCTTCCTAAGTTTATTACAAACTTTATGACTGGTCGCACTTTCCAAGTGAGAATAGATAATGTTTATTCCAAGACATTTCCACTTGAAAATGGAGTTCCACTAGGGAGTGTCCTTAATGGTACTCTGTTTACATTAGCAATTAATGATATCAGTAACATGCTACCGGTTGGAATTAAGAGTAACCTGTATATGGATGATTTTGCCATATATTATACGGCATCACGCATAAAGCATGCAGAACGAATGATTAATAAAACCATAATAAAAATAGATAAATGGACCTCATCTGTAGGCTTTAGGTTATCCATAGAACAAACTCAAGCTGTCATGGTTTATAAAAATAAAAACTGGAAAAAAGGTGAAGAAATAGAATTGCAAATCAGAAATTATAATATACCAATTAACCAAACTGCAAAATTTTTAGGATTAATATTTGATGCACACCTGAATTGGAAAGCCCATATAACTTACATAAAATCAAAATGCAAAAGGGCGCTAAGTCTAATTAAAAAACCATCACACACAAATTGGGGAGCTGATAGACATACTCTTAACATACTGTATAAAGCAACAGTGTTATCAATCATTGACTACGGAAGTGAAATATATGGTTCAGCATCAGAAGCAGCACTGAAAATATTAGATCCAACTCACAATGAAGGACTAAGAATATGCACAGGAGCATTTAGATCTTCACCAGTCTCCTCAGTACAAGTCTAATGTAGTGAACTGCCACTGTTCCTCCATAGAGAGTTCATAACTATGAAAATTGCATTAAGAATCAAGGCAAGTGAATCACCAACAAAAAATCTATTTGATCTAAGGGATATATTTATAAACAATCATCCAACTCCTTTCCCAATTAGAGCTAATAGATTGTTTGAGTCACTAAACATAGATATACAAGTACCTTCAACAGTGAAATTACCACCCCATTGAAATATGAATAAAATAAGGACTTGCACTCAGTTGAAATATTTATCAAAAAGTTCCTCATATACCCAAGAACACCATAGAAAAAAAACCATAGATCATATAAGACAAAAACATTCACATTACGCGATTTATACAGATGGGTCTAAATCACAACATGGAGTAGGATATGCAGCTATATCCCAGAACAAGCCATATCAGTTATCTTTGCCTAATAATGCCTCAGTCTTCACAGCAGAGTTGTGTGCAATTGCAGTATCCATCAGAATTATAAAGCAAGTATCATTCAATAATCTTGTTATTTTTAGCGACTCAGGAAGCACTATAGAAGCCGTTCAAGGTTACTGCACAAAAAATAATGTTGTGCAGGCAATTAAATATGAACTCCACAAATTGTATAATAATGGAAAAAATATTGAAATATGTTGGATCCCTGCCCATGTAGGGATTAAAGGAAATGAGAAATCTGATAAAGCAGCTAAAGAAGCAGTCTGCATGGCAAGAGCAAATATAAAAATTCCAATTAGTGATTACATAAGAGATATAAAAACAATCATTATAAATAAATGGCAAAATATATGGAACGAGGAACCAATAAATAATAAATTGAAACAGATAAAATCCAGTGTTGGAAAATGGAGCTCATCATGTCAGAGAGAGAGACACACACACAAGTAATTCTGACGCGTCTGCGAATAGGCCATACTCGTTTGACACATGGACACTTGATGAACAGTCCACATGGCCCTCCTCCCGAATGCTCAGAACGCAAAGTGTTGATAACAGTCAAACATGTGCTGTGAGACTGTCCAAAATATAATCAACAGTGAGTATCAACCTTTGGAAATAAATCGATAGGGGAAATTTTATCAGAATTTTGTACATTTTCAGTCATCCCAATTTTAACTTTCATTAAGAAGTGTAACTTGATAGACAAAATATAAAACCAAGTAAACAATGAAAATATAGAAGCCTGTAGGGCGTTTAATGGAAAAAAATTATGTAATTCTGAATTTTAATTTTTAATTTTTATGAAATTTTATTTTATTCTTTTTAATCTTTAACTTTTTTTGTATGCATGGAAATGAGCGAATGTACTTATTGCATACATGCATTTCAGAGTAAAGCATGTTAGTTGTACAGTTTTTTCTTTTAAATTTCATTTTCATTTATTCATCATCATGCTAATGACCTGTTTGGTCCCAGTTCTAGGCCTGTGGCTTAGACCTGGTATTTCATCCTAATCCTTCGGGCCAGCCCTATGAGAGCTGATTAGTCAGCTCAGTGGTCTGGTTAAACTATTTTAATAATAATAATGATAACCTACTGATTGTGATGAATGAATCTTCATCAATATCCTGATATGAATGGCAGGTTTGGAGTGCTCAGCTTTAGCTACATACCATAGTGTTCATTGCTGCCTGGCTGACAGAAGGGTTTATTTTTGTGTGAAATATGGCGTAAAAAATTTTTATTTTTTTTTAGGATAACAGCAGTTCATAGAGAAAGTTAGTGGGTAAACTTCTTCCCCTTCATCGACAGGATATGTTCCAGTGAGGTTGTCATCCTTTCAGCAGGTCCATTGGTATCTTGGTTTGTAGCTTTCCAGTGGCTTGTTAGCGCCTTAGCTACCCAGAAGGTGGGCAGCGACATCTGGTAAATATCTAGTAAATACATATTTGGTCTTGAGGAATTGCAGCGTTTATTAGTATTAAGAAATCTGTGGAAATAACCTTCAGTATCATCTCCAACCACACCTGGGATACTTTCAATGTATTAAGCCTTATGCACTTCATTCACTTACATTTTCACCTTATTTTTCTTCTTTTTTATCATCTTCTCTTTTTCATCTTCTTCTCTGACTATTATTTGTTAGGATGTTTTTTTTTTTTTTGCAAAGTTGTGTTAATCTGGTGTTCAACAAAAATGTAACCAATTTCTTTTTTTTTTCCTTGTCCCCCAGAAGGCCGCCTTATCGCCTATTCAAGTTACCATCATATTTACTTCATAGGTTTCAAATTGAGAGTAAATATCAACAGTGGCAGTCTATGCAAACGTAGACTTCAAATGTTAGTCATGTCACCTGGTTTAGAAATAACAGCAGCTGCATTCCGATCATTCTGTTATTTGCCCATAAATGTAGCCTCGATTTCCTTGTTGGCAGAAGTTCCTGGTCGTGTGATGTCATCCCATTATCATACGGGCATCTTTATGAATCTTTTATAATAATGTTTATTATTCTTTGCAACAGAAGAAAATTTATTTAAGAAATTACGTGGTGCATTGTTTGTTGCAAAGTTTATTCCTTTTGTTTGTGAAAAGTGTGGCGCAGCACACAAACGACAGATGGAATTATGCCAGGAAATGTTTAGCACGTTAATATTCAATTCATTTGACAAAGTGTTATTTAGCAGTATCTCGTATTTAGTTAACTCCCCTTATCACGTCACTTCTTGTTTTGTCTATAATCTCACTCCAGCAAAAATTGAAATTATTTATTGTATTTATTACTGTATCATTTTATAATATATTTGAAGTGGCAAGGAGTCTTTCATATTTATGTTATTGCCATGCACTGAAAGAATAGAATAAGATTAATTCCCTGAAAAGTTTCATCCGTAATGCGTTTAGGAAAAGATAGAGGAAAAAAGATTGTTCGTTATTTAACCTTGTCCATTTTGTAATACACAAACACATATCTAATAAGTAGATATTCCTTATTAGGTTGACTGTTCATATTCCAAAATAGTCAATGCATATTTAAACATGTCAGGCAAAATGGCGAGGTATGTATGTTAGATATATTTCTTAATAAGTAAACAAGGTACAGTACATGGAGAGAGAGAGAGAGAGAGAGAGAGAGAGAGAGAGAGAGAGAGAGAGAGAGAGAGAGAGAGAGAGAGAGAGAGAGAGAGAGAGAGAGAGAGATTGTTTCTCCCAACAAGGTCTTACATTTTCTTTACCCCATTCATGTCTTTGCTTGAAAATATAACATCGAAACATCACCCTTATTACCCTAAATCTTTTTTCAATACCTGACTGAGCAGCGAACTCACCTTGGGAGTTCTACAGCATTTGAATATGTTTGCCTTTTCAGTCAATACTCTTTTGCATTGTTAAAAAACCCCAAAACATGCAAAGAATTACGAAAAGTCGAGGGAAATTTGGAGTGGAAACCTTTGAAGGGTTGTAAAAGAGGCAATGAAAGGGACATTTTCTCGATTATCCCAATCTTCCTAGAACGAGATAGAGGAGGAACTTGACCTGCTTGTTAGAATGATCAAGATATATATATATATATATATATATATATATATATATATATATATATATATATATATATATATGTATATATATATATATATATATATATATATATATATATATATATATATATATATATATATTATTTATATATATATATATATATATATATATATATATATATATATATATATATATATATATATATATATATATATATAATGTGTATGACTGGAAATCGAATGACCATTGGAAGAGCAATATCTTTTCCGGGGATGGAGTGGAGTTTTTTTTTCTATTTCCGATCATTTCAGTATAAAACGTTTTTGTAATTCTTTAATGCAATTTAGAAGCTAACGAACAGAGTATATATTTTACTATCTATATTTTTTTACAGATTTTCATTTCATCTTTCAATCATACAGTAACCCAAAGGGTGGGAGATGACATGATAATAGATACGTATTGCAAGATAAGGATCCCATTGGAAACCTTGTATTTTATTAGTGCTAGAGGAATGACTCTCTCTCTCTCTCTCTCTCTCTCTCTCTCTCTCTCTCTCTCTCTCTCTCTCTCTCTCTCTCTCTCTCTCTCGCTAACGCCAGTGATGACAAATGAATTTTTTTTATGCCACGCCTTTTAAAGGCAAAGTGAACTTACAGTTGAACAAACACGTTTCTTCTGTGCAAATAAATTGCACTGAGAAACGCCCGGGTTTGAGGAGACATTAAACATATGGAAAAATATCAGACCATTATGTAGGCAATGTAAAACCAGTCTCTCTCTCTCTCTCTCTCTCTCTCTCTCTCTCTCTCTCTCTCTCTCTCTCTCTCTCTCTCTCTCTCTCTCTCTGTGATTTAAGAAACAAGATCTATTACTACGTTTCAGCAAACGAATCTTCAGTTAGCAGCCATTTACTGAAGAGCTGGAAGGGTTACCTTATTATCTTCCCAGAGGAAAGGAGAGGTTCACGATGGCATATATGCAAACATTAAGTTCTAATACTTTCTCATATTTAGTGCGAAGTCATATTAATATATATATATATATATATATATATATATATATATATATATATATATATATATATATATATATATATATATATATATATTTACGTATTTCCCTGGGTTTATGGTATTTTTATAGGCCGGCAACGGAAACTTTATTTAATTGGCCTTGGAGTTCTGACTTACGTAAAGGGAAATCGTAAAAAATAAAGAAAAAGGGTGTGAATTTAGGAGCTGAAGGCTCTACTTCATAAGGAAATGTTACATAAATACTTGGGATAAATTAAATAATTATATTTACAGAAGAAATCATTAGAAGTGTAAATGGATAAGTAAATTGATAAAGGGTTTGCAATGCCTGAAGACCCTTCTACTGGAGTCTTGACCAGGGGCAAGGCACAGTCCAAGATGAGTCCAATGCGAATAGGTCCCTCTGCAAGAGAGATTTACACATTACACGCCAGTGAAGGAACAGTATAACACCGAATGTAACTCGAGTTTGCACTGAGGGTGCCAAAGACTTGAGGAATGAATGACTACTTTACACTTGGACACAGGACATTGGAAATGGCACTGGATAAACTGGCACAAGGACAGAAGTGAAATACTGGTACTCCTAACTTTCTAAAGGGCAAACTGTCGTGACTGAAAAGCCTTTACTCACACTTTACCTTAGGGGAAGTGGGTCTCTGGCGAAGAATGGCGAGGGGCGATCACTGACGATGCATGCTGTCCCTTGAGGATGACTGGAGTCGGGCAGGGGGAGAACGAAGGTCTCAGCAAATGCACCGCTCTCCCGCATGTATGGCTGTCCCCTATGACTGTTACTGCATGCCTCCTCCTCACACTACTAACTGCATACTGCTACTGCTGTCTCTTCCTTTTAGGGCTCCTGCTGCATCGTCCCCGTGTGCAAACAATGTGTCATTCGCCAGGTGGTCAGCGATTTGGTTGCCTCTTCCCCAGTCCTGCGAAGGTAAGACAATTCAGCATCTTAATCTGCCGTTAGAAAAGTTGTTTTAAGCAGCTTAGTTGGGCTAATCTGCTTAAGGGAGTGGCATTTAGTCTCCTCTACTTGCCCCTTTTCATCCGTGTCATCTCAATACATGTTCCAGGTAAAAAGAAGGACAGATCAGAATGTTTGATAACTTTGGTCTGATTTCTAGGTCAAATAAGATCGGCCATGCAGCGGCGATTTTATTCTCAATAAACAAAGGGTAAATTAGGTGGGGGGGAGGCACGCTGTGCAGCGTCTTCTTGTAAATTATAATAATTATATATATATATATATATATATATATATATATATATATATATATATATATATATATATATATATATATATATATATATATATATATATATATATATATATATATATATATATATATATATACACACACACACACATACATACATACATACATACATACACACGCATATACATAAGTTACAGGGAACAGATCAACACTTGTTTTAGAAGTGTACGTAGCGTGATCTTAGCGATTTACTTCAGGAAAAAGACGTGAAAAGGTTCAACCCATGATTCCACTCGCATTTTTTTTCCCCTCTCTCTCTCTCTCAGCCTCTCTCTCTCTCACCGTGTATCAACTCTCTCTCTCTCCCTGACCTCACTCATTCTCTCAAAGCAACTAAATGGACTATTTAAAGAAACACAATCGTTCTTACAAAAAATAGGTTTATTATTCAAATAACCCAACAAGAAATGAATAAAACAAAGCAAAGATTAAAATGCATAATAAATGAATTATCGAGTCAGATAACTAAACTCTAAACTGCAAAACACTTCTGATTAAAGAAGTCTCATTATGGCTAATAGCCTGGAAATACCCAAAATCACACATACTCCCAAATCAATAACTAAAGTCATGTCCAAAAAAAAACAGTCTACCACAAGTCCACAAACATCTGTCGAAAAAATTAAACATGATAGAAAACTCCCAAAAATATATGAAATACAAAACACAATAATGGAAAGTGTAAAATGCATAGCCAAGATATGGCAAACGTAACATAACAAAATAATAATATAAAGAGGTATGAATATTCATATTAAATTTCCCACACCAGTTCAAAAGTTCATAATGATTAGAAAGTCATGGTAAAAATCACAAGTTCAATTTTCTCCCATAAAAACAAAGATTTGAGACTCTACCTTATCTGCCGATTTACAAAGCCTGGAACCACTCCAAAGCTATGACTGGACAACTGCAGTTCTGTCACGTTAATGAACGATCAAACTGACTTTTAGGACAGATTTTGGCATAATCTAGATCAAAGTAACACACGTACTCACGAATATACATAACGCTCCGGAGATCACCTGACCTCCCATATTGCTGAGCTTCTCGCGCAGAGAGCTGAGGAATCAAACTATTTGCTGAATACAAAGATTTTACATCAAATCTCTCGCCCTAGTTCACTCTCGCTCCAAAAATTCTTTCATCACACCATGTATCTTATAAGATTGTAGCGGCCATATTTTCTGAAATAGTGCTCGGCCACCACATAAGAGCGTCTCGCTCTCCTTAACGGCAAACTAAAACAAAAGCATATGTATAAAACATAACAGATAGGGCTATGCTTAATTAGCAATGTCTACTGCACTGCAGCTTTAAGGACTGCTCTCATGACGCACTTCCAAAGTCACTGGGGTTGTGTTCTTAGAGCCTTTACATGTAACCTTACAAACACGAATAAGCTTTACTACTCCCACAACAAGAATTATCAGTAAAATAGCTATTAAGACAATTAAAATTGTCGGCATAATATATTCCTGATACTCGAACATCATGGGATCGTCGATGTCTTCCAACGGTGGAACAGTCATTGGCACCTTGGTTGTAGGTACCGCCACTACCAAATGCTCGTTATGCGTATGACGCATAATTATCTTCTCGGAACTGTTGAATACAGCACGGCTAAGTACGAGAAAGTCCGTAGACAGGATTCTGCAGGATGAGTCGAACAGCTTGGACCCTCGAAGAACGAATGATGTCGACTTGTTGTTCTGGCACATCATTGTAACTGCATACTCCTTGCAAAACACGGCAGTAAGGGTACTGGTGGACTCAATGTGGTAATCTCGCAGGAACTGTCTAAAGTCACATTCTGTCGGAGTCTGTCCATGAACTAATGATAATTCACAACCACCCACAGATACAACTCGCAACTGGAAAATACTACTGTCACACACATACTTCTCTCTAACTAAAGTACAACTTGTCTTATAATCAACTCCCGAACCTTGATATTGATCTCCCAAAATGAACATAGTCTCTACTCCATCCCATGTCACTACTGAGTCTCTCAAAAGCACTCGAAAAAGGTCTAACAACAAAAAGGTTTCATGTTACTGAACCAAACAAAACTACTAATGCAAAAGTCAAACACTCTTAATGTGAACTAATTCCAAGTGTGTATCTCAGAATAATCACAGTCAACTCACTATTAAGCACAATAACTCTACGGAACTCACTCATAAAAAAAATTCTATCCAACAAAAAAAAAAAAATACTTGAGAATCCTATCCAAACACTAAAAGGTATCATATCTCGTAAAAGACATGAAAGTTCTACTCCGGTTAGCAAATATTTCGCAACACCTGACTAATTCTCAACAAAATAGTAATTGACGTAATGGCAATCGCTCCCATGATCTTAACAACTACAATTACTCACAATACAGCTCCCTTCATTTAAAAAAAAAAAAAAAAAAAACTGAGAAAAAAAATCCAAATACTCAAATACGATCTCCCAACCCGAAAAAAAAAGATCAGACTTGTTCGGTCCAACATACTAAGTACCTCCCCCCAAAAAAAATCCTAAACAACACACATATTGCGTCAGATGACAAAACTCATCATAACACCATAACACACTGGGTCAAATCTCGTATGAAATTAGCCCATGTCTCAATTCCTAAACTCATACGAAAACAAATGATTAAGAACTTCAACATCTAGAATGAACAAGAGACAAAAAAAAAATAAAATATAAATAAATATCATATATATATACAAACATCAACCCATTTATCCCTCTAACTATATACAAATGTTCCATTACATGACTATATACAAATGTTCCATTACATCCCAACTTTCTTTAACTTTGAAATATGGGTCAATTTCGTCACTCCAGTATTTACATCTTTTACTACAAATCTATTCCCTCTTTTGATCTCTACAATCTCAAAAGGTCCGTGGAACTTCGGACTTAATTTATAATTCAGATCATTCCGAACATTCACTTTAACAAACACTCTATCACCCATCAAAAAAGCTACTCCCCTCGATTTCGCGTTACTTTTCTCTACCATTGCACACGAACTAAGTTCAAGTTCTTTACTGATACGTGCAAATCTTTCTCTCGCTGTATTTATCAATGAAGTGACCGTAACATCACCCTGAACTCGCTCTGGTAACAAATCAAAAGGTCCTTTCAACTTGTACCCATACAAAGCTTCTGCTGGAGATATCTTAATTGTGTCATTCATCATAGTATTGATACTATATCGCACTTCATCCAACGATCTGTCCCAATGTGTATCGGAACCACCCACCGTCATGCGCAAAGCTTCGATTACTTTCCGATTCGCCCTCTCACATAACCCATTCGCTTCAGGTCTATACGGGATTATAGATACTTTCTTTATTTCCAGTAAATTAGCAAGACCGTCTAAAGTCTTATTAATAAACTCCCTACCATTGTCTGTGATCAGACATTCAGGAACACCATATCGACAAATTATCCCCTTAAAGAACGCTATAGCAACTTCCTCAGCTGATTTGTATTTCAGTGGGAAAATCTCGACAAAGCGAGTCAACTCATCAACAACTACTAATAAATGTCTATAACCATAAGCGGACTCTGAGAAGTTACCCAGAATATCCATATGCACTCTCTGAAACGGCCTATGTGGTATGGGATATGAACCCAAACGACACGACACTATCGTCGCTGGCTTATTCGCATTGCAAACAGCGCACTTCTTCACAAAGGCTTCTACTGCGGAAAACATATTTTTCCAAAAGAACTTTGACCTGACGTTTTCATACGTCTTGTCCACACCTAAATGAGGAGAACCAAATTTACAATGTACAATGTCTAGAACTTGTGGTACTAGACTCTCTGGCACGATGATTTGTGTAATCTCACCCATGCTTCGAGTACTTCGCAAGTTATACTTAACTTTCCTCACCAATAAATTATTCTCCAACTCTAGACCAGAAAAAGGCAACTTATACCCTTTCTTCGGTGAAACTCCCCTAAGAAATGCCTTAGCATCTGACAACAATTTATCTTCATCTTGCTTTTGTTCGAGCAAGCCTATGTCCCAAGTGACATTTTCACCCGTAATATAACACACGGCGTTACTCTCACTATCACGAACAACAATCTCTCCCGAGACTGCCGACTCACTATTTCTCCCCGAAGTATGCACTGTAGAAACGTGTATGTCCTCTACATGCAATATCTCAGAACTACTCGTATCAGAGACATTAGACACCAAATATTTACTCTCTTCTCCCACACAGGATTCGGTGTGTATTCCCTCATCCTCGACCGGAAAATGTCTGCTCAATGCATCTGCAACTACATTATGCTTACCTTCAATGTATTTGAGGTTTGCATCAAAATCTCTCAATGTTAGGAACCAACGTGCTCTCTTGGGCGACAAATTTGGCTTATTAAAAAGCTCTAACAACGGTTGATGATCTGTAAAAATCTCAACTTTATTTCCCAACAACAACATCTTAAAATGAACAAGGCTAGAGACGACTGCGAAAGCCTCCTTGTCCACAACTGACATCAGCCTTTCGTTACTACCATGCGTTTTGAACTTTCTGCTATAAAAAGCAATTGGGTGTAATTTCCCCTCAAATTTCTGCATCAAACACGCACCTATACCTTCCTGACTCGCGTCAGTCACTAAGGTGAACGGTTGACTAAAATCTGGAAACTTCAAAACTGGTGGGTTCACCAAAGCGTTCTTAAGCTTCTCAAAAGCTAATTGTTGACTATCACCCCAAACAAACTTAACGTCTTCTCGTAACAAATCTGTCAATGGAGACGCTATTGTAGAAAAATTCCGCACAAAACGGCGAAAGAAACCCGACATACCTAGGAACGAACGAATCTGTTTCCTGGTTTTGGGAACTGGAAAATTCACAGTGGCTTTAACTTTTTCATCATTCACTCTGACTCCCTCTTTAGAGATAACATTTTTTCTCTTCAGAAACTCACATTTGGCCAATTTGACCTTTAATCCAGCGAACCGTAATCGCTTGAGGACTTCTTTTAACACCTTTAGATGTTCTTCAATTGTATCTGTGCATATGAGAATGTCATCCATGTACACAAACACCGACTTTCCTAACAAGCCATGAAGTACTGTGTTAACCAGTCTAGTAAATGTTATTGGGGACCCTTGTAATCCAAAAGGCATCCTATTAAACTCGTAATGTCCCTTTGGTACCGAAAATGCTGTATATTTACGGCTACTCTCACAAAGGGGAACCTGTAAAAACCCTTGCATAAGATCTGTAGATGAACATATATTCTTGCCACCGATCTCAACAAACAAATCAGGCAAACAAGCTACAGGATATCTATCTGGGCATGCTTTTTCATTCAATTTACGAAAATCTACACAAACTCTGATACTACCGTCTTTCTTAGGAACTGCAAGCAAAGGAAAATTAAACGGAGAATTGGACGGTCTGATAATGCCTTCCGACTCCCACCTCTGAACTTCTTTTTCTACTTCTTCTCTGATCTTAAAAGGAATTCGATATGCTGGAATATATATGGGATTTGTACCCTTTTCTAGGCAGATTGAATGTTCTAAAACATCTGTAACTCCTAATTTATCTCCCTTCAAAGCAATGATATCTAGATATTCTTTCAACACTTTCTCTACTTTATCTGAATACTCAGGATAATCAACTTTAGCCAAGTGTTCATGCAGAACCTGACTTCGGAACTGTTGCTCCTCGTTAGGAAACATATTCCCGTCTCCACAAAAACTCACTAATTTATGCTCTTCATTAAACTCTTCAAAATCAATTACATAAGTACCCTTGTGATATTTTTTCACTGAGTCTTGATAGCTAACTAATTCTACTGAAGTCACGCCTGCGACTGAGACTTCATTTACTGACACCGTACTCACAACGTCTTTGAATTTCTCGGTTCCCTCAACAATGCACACTTGAGAAGGAAACTTTTTCTCTTTCAGCGACACTTTAACCAATGTAGGAACTCGCGGTTGCAATTCAATATCTTCCAACAAAAATCCTTTGAAAGATTTTTGCGGAATATCTTCACTCTCTAATGACTGTGTTGCACATGTCTCAGACTGTGTCTTAGGTTTCTCACAAGTTTTTTTCCTGTGTATATATGGAACAAAACAACCTGGCTCACCTATTGTAATCCCCTGAATTCCCGTAAGAATGTTCATGTTATGTCGCATGCAAGAAGGGTGTCCTAGCAAAACCATTTCACCTAAGGCTAATCCTTCTATGACCAAAAATGATTCTACTATTGTCTTTCCGCCGATACAAAGCGTAAGAAATGACGAACCTAAAATATTCAGTTTCCTCACTTGTACATCACACACTGTCTCACTAGAAGGGACTAATTTGCACTCTGGAAACTTCGAGTGAAAAAGGTCAGCATTTACTAAGTTAACTGAGCTACCAGAATCAATGAAAATAGAAATTTCACTGCCATTAGAGAATCCACGTACAATCGGCCTAGGTTCTAGTGACTCTAAGACCTGATTGCTCATTATCCTGTGTCCGTCTTCGAACTTATCTTGTGAAAATTCTGCTGTTCCTTTGTGTATCTAGAACTTGCATCATGTGGAATTCTCCTGTCATATCTAGAAAAACCTCCCCGTGACTTCCCTGAATATTCTCTACTCTTTGTGGCTGGGCAAAATCTCCATCCATTGTCTGAAGATTTGCAAGCTGAACAATATCTCACTCTGCAATTTGATTTACTATGTCCTAGTTTATCACAATTAAAACAACGTATCGTTGTGACTGATCTCTCTGGAATTTTCTTCGATTCTACTCGTGCACATGTCTTCGCTGTTGCATCATTTCCCGAATGTGAGGGACTATCATTGTTCTGTGGTTTCGAAACCGCAGCCGACATCTTTGCACCTCCCTGTACAAAACTACTGTCCAGTGTCGGGCATTTTGATAGATTTTTATTAATCTGTGCAAACAAAAAGGATTCGTCTGTATCCTGATCAATTCTCTTATCAAAACTATCTACAATTACATCTGGGACCGACATTAAAAGGCCAGCAAAGTGTAACAATCTTTCAAAATTATCTAAAGAGATATTATTTCCAGTTACCCATGGAGAGCCTGTTATAGATTTCTTTAACTCACCTACTGCATCAAATAAATTCGCACTGTATGTGACTAGTGAATCATTGCCCTTCTTTATTTTAAGAAATGCTCGCAAATTCCGAACTGCACACTCACGTTGAACTCCGCCATAAGTAGCTCGTAGAAATTTCTGCAGTTCATTCCAAGTTTTACACCTTCTGAACCCGAAACTGCTTGCC
This sequence comes from Macrobrachium rosenbergii, assembly GCA_039081455.1. Lineage (NCBI taxonomy): Eukaryota > Metazoa > Arthropoda > Malacostraca > Decapoda > Palaemonidae > Macrobrachium > Macrobrachium rosenbergii. Next base: position 799,285 of record JANJGK010000022.1, read on the forward strand.
CGTTTCCCAATATCTCCTTTATCTAAATCCAGAAATGTCTTTGCTTCTGTTAAAACTTTAGCGCCATTCCTAATTTTCTTGGAATTCAGATAATTGTTCACTGACTCAATGAAAGTTTCTGTATTTTGGGTTGGCTTCCCGTCAACTAACCCTTTAAAATTAGTAATTCCCGCGCTAACGCTCGTCACTTTATGCACCACAACTGATTGGGATGTGCTTGCTGCATCGTCCGGCATTTTGTGAGTGATTAGATGCCCTGAGCGTAACAACATAAAAAAGAAACCAAAAAGAACACTAGAGAAAGGTAAAAGTTACCCCCTCTAAAAGAAGAACAGAAAACGGAGTTCTGCGCAACTTACGAGAATGGGGTACTCACCAATTTGAACAGAAAACGGAGCACTTATCACTCGTGACTTGCTAACCTGTGACGTCACCCACTCGAAGACGGAGCAGAGGAAAACAAGCGTGATTTTTGTTGAATCACCACTTTGTGTAATTAACTCACAATCGCCACTATTCACGCTTATTTGGGTATTTTGTTAACCCCAAAATTGCTCTAGAGATCACCCAGATCTATTTCACAACTCCCCACTCCCAGTACTCGAATAGAGACGGAAAAAAAAAGATTCCCCGTATTACACACGTAATCACGACCCACCTATGACACTCGTTCTCTTAAGACTGGCGATCTGATCACTCATCACGCTCACGGCCCAGTCGCTTTGGGTATCAACGTTATCAACTAGTCTATTAGTAATCTCCCTCTTTCGCTACCCTAATTAAGACTATTTAAAGACATGGGACACCGCTGCCACCATTAAAATCTGTTACAGGGAACAGATCAACACTTGTTTTAGAAGTGTACGTAGCATGATCTTAGCGATTTACTTCAGGAAAAAGACGTGAAAAGGTTCAACCCATGATTCCACTCGCATTTTTTTCCCCTCTCTCTCTCTCTCAGCCTCTCTCTCTCTCTCACAGTGTATCGACTCTCTCTCTCTCCCTGAGCTCACTCATTCTCTCAAAGCAACTAAATGGACTATTTAAAGAAACACAATCGTTCTTACAAAAAATAGGTTTATTATTCAAATAACCCAACAAGAAATGAATAAAACAAAGCAAAGATTAAAATGCATAATAAATGAATTATCAAGTCAGATAACTAAACTCTAAACTGCAAAACACTTCTGATTAAAGAAGTCTCATTATGGCTAATAGCCTGGAAATACCCAAAATCACACATACTCCCAAATCAATAACTAAAGTCATGTCCAAAAAAAAAACAGTCTACCACAAGTCCACAGACATCTGTCGAAAAAATTAAACAATGATAGGAAACTCCCAAAAATATATGAAATACAAAACACAATAATGGAAAGTGTAAAATGCATAGCCAAGATATGGCAAATGTAACATAACAAAATAATATAAAAGAGGTATGAATATTCATATTAAATTTCCCACACCAGTTCAAAAGTTCATAATGATTAGAAAGTCATGGTAAAAATCACAAGTTCAATTTTCTCCCATAAAAACAAAGATTTGAAACTCTACCTTATCTGCCGATTTTCAAAGCCTGGAACCACTCCAAAGCTATGACTGGACAACTGCAGTTCTATCACGTTAATGAACGATCAAACTCACTTTTAGGACAAATTTTGGCATAATCTAGATCAAAGTAACGCACGTACTCACGAATATACGTAACGCTTAGAAGATCACCTGACCTCCCATATTGCTGAGCTTCTCGTGCAGAGAGCTGAGGAATCAAACTATTTGCTGAATACAAAGATTTTACATCAAATCTCTCGCCCTAGTTCACTCTCGCTCCAAAAATTCTTTCATCACACCATGTATCTTATAAGATTGTAGCGGCCATATTTTCTGAAATACATATATACCCACACACACATATATACTGTATATATATACATATATATATATATATATATATATATATATATATATATATATATATATATATATATATATATATATATATATATATATATATATATATATATATATATATATATTAACCTAATTCTTTAAATTTCATTAAGACAAAATAAGTCAATATTATCTGGATACATGAAGAATGTTTTGTGTATTTGTTTTAATCTCACTTCATAATTCTTAATTCTCTTCAACATTTTTTCGCAACTAAGAACTGATTGTTGTATCGTCTTCTTCCCGCTCATTTTTCACCAGTGTTAAATAAATAAGGGAGTATTATCCCCCGAGGATGTGTGATAAATCATACCAATACAGTTATTTTACCCAGGACAATGATAAGCCTCCAGTCGCCTCACAAAATATTTTTTATAACAGTCGTGGTCTGAATGCTGAGGTATGCTATTATGCAGTTTAAAGAATTTTATATTATGGCTTTACTATTATTCTGTTTTGGTAACTGTTTCTTCTTCGCCATCCATAATGTATAGCAATTCATCTTGAAGAATAAAAAAAATATACCCGATTAACTTTGTAATAGGGCTGCCATTACTAAATCTGCTAATATTAAATAGTCAGTGAAGGAAAGCTGTGAAAGCGGAATCCACAGAAACATAGCAATTTTAAAATAATAATCGAGAGTGCACCAAATTGACATAAATAAATGAACATCAAGTGAAAAAATGGAATGGAATAGAAATATACCAGACACGTTCCTCAGAAATGCGACAGTCGCAACGTGACAAATTTTAAGGAGGATGAAGTGAAGTTAATATGGAAATAATGCAGATTAAATTTTTTTCCCTTTCAACTTCCTTCTTAAATTTTTGGGAAAGAGTATCTAGTTCTCTCGTTTATCCTAATTATTATAGAAAAAAGAATAATAATAATGAAAACAGGAGAATAAATATTTTGGTGTACATGAAATTACACCTAATATTATTGAAGGGCAAAATTGAACAGCGATTGTCATGATGTCTCGCCTTTATTTTCCATTGTCTTTCCAACACTTCCAGCGAAGATTATGGGCACTTCCCCAAATTTCTTCACGGACGAAGTGAAAAGAAACTCGGGAGATGCGATATCTGCTCTGACTTACCTACTGCTTGTCTCGATGATGTCGAGAAAGGTGAAATAGCTCCAGAGCAGGAGCAATACAGGTCTGGTGCTCCATAAAGCTTCGAAATGGCAGGGCCATCTCGAATCAGCAAGATAATAAAGGGAGATGTGAGTTTCTGCGAGTTTTTTTTTTTTGTGTGGGGTGGGGATTCCAATGCAGAGAAACTTTGACTTTAATTTTTTGAGGGCAGTTATTTTTCCACAAAAGCAGATCTCAAAGTCAGTCCCTCATATTCATCATTATGAAATACACAGGGTCTTATAAGTTTGGGTGTCATATTAATCACAAATGCTGCATATATCTTGATTTTCCTTCTGAGAAATTTTGCAGTCATTCCAGCTTCTAAATGTTTATCCTAAATTCCCCTTAAATAGCCTATATTCTTTCTTCAAACTGTATATCCTCATTTCTGGTCACTTGATGGATGGATTTGTAAACTCAAAAAGCTGACTTCTTCAGTCAATCGCCTCTATTGGTAGGTCAGATTCTGTAGCTAAACACCAGACGTCTCAAGCCCTTAAGCACCTCACCACACGCCCGGACAGCCTCTAGGTAAGTGTCCTTGCTGGCTTAAACCGAATTAATCTAGACCAACCAACCAGTCAAACACCATAGGGCATAACCTTTGAAGCAAGCAAAAGTTAAAAGCGAAATGTATGTGGCGAGGCTACTAAGTATAAATAAATTCGCCATCCATCACCATACTTCAGATTTCTCGTGCCCGTACTATTTTAAGCCGCACAGCAGAGTAATGTGTTCAGAGGACCTTAGATCGTCTAAATTGCAATGTTTTTTAATAGCTGTGTCTTGAACTTACTTGACTAGAGGGTCACCTGGCAACTTCTGAAGGAATTTACATATGTACTTTCTTGGTTAACTGACAATTCCAAGAGTGACGAGCGGAATCATACGAACCATGTCATCGATATCATTTCCTTTTTGTGCATGACAGAAGAGGACGCTCTGACACGAAGTTCAGTTCTTTCGCTCGTCTGGTGCCACGTTGTTGGGATAATTGTTCGTTTAGGCATAACTCAGTGCCCACCATTGAAGTTCTTTATGATCCTCTTTCATTTTTGATGTACATTTCTGTATTGTTGGTAATGCGTGAACACATCTGCTCTGCTCTGATTATCATTAGTACATTCGTATGCTATATTCAGCAAAATCACAAACATTTAACATCAATTTTTTGTTTGTTTGTGCGGTCATGTTATCAAATTGTGCATAAAAGCCCAAAAATGCTTCCTCCCATTCCCACCTCATTGCAAGCCAGAAACCACTTTGCCATTAGCCAAGATTTAATATTCTCCTTTAATTTTTATTAAGACATGCGACTTAGGGGAAATTACCCTATAAGTGGAACATTCTGTCTTGTCTCCCCTCTTGTAGACAGGCAAATTGGATCTTTGCCCCAGACGTTATGGAAATCCTGTCTGTCCCCATGCATGTCAAGAAGTTCCTTGTCCTACTTTTTTTTTTAATAAATATATTGGAGTCTGATCTACGCTTAAGACCTGTCCATTCTCCATAATTATGTGTCGCTCCTCGAGATCTCATGAGGTAAATACAAGAAAGGAAAATTGTGTCTATTATACATCTGCTGGAACTGACATACTTCGTCAGGAAGGCCCCCTCGTTTTGGGACCACCTTGACGTGTTAAGGGGGCTCCTGAACCCCAGGAATCCTTTCCCGGGTTTAAGTCCAAGGGTCCCCATATGGCATTATATATTTGTTTGGATTAAATTATGTGGAATTTTCCACTGTTACTAAAATTAATTGGACCTGATAAATAGGAAAAGATATCATAGCTGGGAATGGGTTTATATCCGAAGCTAAATAGTGAGAACTGTGGTAGGACCATCAACTGCCCGATAATGTTCAGACCTGAGAGTCATCAGATTGATAGCTCAAAGGCGGAACTATTCTTTAGGACTAGACCACGGGTTCCAGGGGGGTCTGGTTCTAGGGATAGGACTCTCGGCATTCTATCCGGTTTGCCTATGATATGATTAGGGTGGGGGCGATTGTATTCTTGAAATACTCTCAGTCCTAGCAAGCAGGTTTGGTTTACACTTGGGCCACTCGAATCATGTTGTGCCATCCCCTTTAGGGTAGGGTAGGGAGCAGACATTTGGGAGTCAGTTCTCACTTGTGCCATTGGTGGAAGAATAAACTCCATGAAAGGGTGATGATATCTTTTTAAGGTTTTCAGTTTTATTTTTTCTTTTTATTCAATCTTTATGCTCAGTAGTGTTAAAGATTTAAGTACCCCTGAACCCTCTGATGGCATTGTTCCGGCACAGATGACGACCGCTGCTCCAGCGCAGAGGTATATGGGATGAAGAATCTGAAAGTAATAAATTGAAAGAAATAAAACCTAATGTTAAAAAATGGAGTTCATCATATCAGAGAGAGAGAGAGAGAGAGAGAGACACGCACAAGTAATTTTAACACGTCTCAGAATAGGCCATACTCGTCTGACACACGGGTACTTAATGAGCAGCCCACATGGCCCGGCCCCTGAATGCTCAGAATGCAGGGTAATAATAACAGTCAGACATGTGTTATGTGAATGTCCAAAGTATGACCAACAACGAATGTCTACTTTTGGAAATAGATCAATGAAAGAAATTTTGTCAGAATGTTTTACATTTTCAGTCATTCCAATTTTGATGTTCTTGAGGAACTGGAATTTAATTAATAAAATATAAAAATGAGTAAATAATAAAAGCACGAAACCCCTTTTAACATTTGTTGAATTTAAAAAAAAAGGAAAATGTTAAAATTTTACTTAATTTATATTCTGAATTTTAATATACCGTTTTAGTATGTGTGTAAGGAAGTCTGAGTAAATGTATTTATTGTATGTATGTGTTTCAGTATGAGAAGATGTGCCTATGTGCAGTTTTTTATTTCATTTTAATTCATTCATCATTCTACTGAATGATCTATTGGGTCCTAGCGCTTGGCCACAGGCCTGGACCTAGTTTTTAATCAAATCCTTCGGGCCAGCCCTGAGAGCTGAAAGTCAGCTCAGAGGGTTTGGTTAAACTATTTTAATAATAATAATAATAATAATAATAATAATAATAATAATAATAATAATAATAATAATAATAATAATAATAATAATAATCCAGCACAGAGCAAATCTTCTAGCATGGAAATGGACAATTCTCTAGATAAACCAAATAATCCAAATCAGAGTGGTATTAAAACCTTAATACCCGATAAAACTCCAAAAAGGAGTAAACGCTGACATGACCAAACCTTGACTCACTTCGACTCCCTCTTTGGGAGTGGAAGTGGTCAAGGTTTCTAACCATGGAAGCTGACCAAAATATTTCAGCCCTAAAACTAGAAAATTATTTATTAAACAGACATCCAACGACAGATATGTCGTTTAGACAAATAAAGGAAAAAGTTTGGCTTATAGAAGCCACAACAAAAAGTCAGTCCAAAGGCTATTTGTCTTTGAGAAATATAGACAGTATTAACATAAAAGTGAAAAAACACGATACTATTAACAGCATTAAGGGTACCATTGTACTTCCTGAAAACAATACCGAACTAGTCGATAAGAAAATACTATTGGACTCTCTCAAAAAAAGATACCCAAAGGTCCAAGATTGTGAGATATATGCTGTACCAAGTAAAAACAACAATAGACAAACATTAAAAATAGCAAAAATAAAATTTGAGGGTGAAGATCTACCTCAAAAAATAAAAATTTTAGGCCAAAATAGAGAGTTGAGACCCTATGTCCCAAAACCACTGCAGTGTCAAAATTGCAATAAGTATGGACACACAGAAAAATTGTAGAAATGATCCAGTATGCGCTTACTGTGGATCTACTGAACATACCACACAGTGGAAGTTCGTTGAACCGAAGTGTGTAAACTGAGTAAAATTGATCATGCAAGATCCAAAGAATGCATGTATTATGTATAAAATACGGAATTAAAAATGCTACAAGAACGAACAGGGATGTCTATAAAAGAGGCTAAGTTGGAATTAAAAGTGAGAGGAATTCAAGACCCGTGTAAGAAACACACAATAACAAGAGCAAAAAATGAAGCAAAAACGCAAACAGATAGAAGTAACAGAGCACAGAAAAGTAAATCTCAAGAAAAAATTAATAATTTAGAAATAAAAAATAAAGTGGTAAAGAATAAAGAAACAGGTACAAGTGAGATGGATAATATTTTATCCAATTCATTTGAAATATTAATGCAAATAGAAACACAGGAGGATACTGCTACCAAAGTAACAGAGGAGGGTCGTGATGGTCTGGAAATTAAAGATAAAAAAAGGCCTTTGGAGAGAACACCAGCCAAAACGAAGAAACCAACTATTATTAGAGAAACACCAGTTAAACCAAAGATAAAGAAGATGAAAAAGGAACAAAAACAAAAACAAGCTAAGATTATACCTTTATCTCCCAAAATAATAGTAAACCCTATGAAGGCAAATGTCGAGAATACTGAAGAAGTGAAAGAGAACCATACCATAGATAACAATGATTATGTCAAGGGAGAAGAGATTACTCCATCTCCAGTAATTGGTGCAAGAGCAAATGAAAAGAGAAACACATGATAATACCTGTGGATGCAATGATTGTTTCATTGAATTATGCAATAACAACAAAAGCATAACAAAAGATGGTTTAACAAACATTATAAGAAATTTTATGAAATATAGAAAAAAAGAAACAACGGATTTGAGTAACCATGAAAAAGAGTGCATATGCATTGAGCACTTAGTATATTATAAAGAAAAACAGATGAATGCCGTGAGTAAATTATTTGAAAAAATCCAAATTGACAATACAAAAAAAGAGTGAAACTCAACCGCTATAAAAAAAAAAAGAATATTTTCAATAGTTATATTATACAATGGAGCGTAAATGGTCTACAGACCAGATTACAACTAGGATAAGTACAACGGTTATTAAAAGAATATGAACCAATGATATTATGTTTGCAACATGTCAACAAAACAATATCAACAATAGGTAAATATACCTTAGCATCAATATCACGGGAAGAAGGAAATTTAGGTACTGCTATGTATGTACCTAACAAAGTATGTTATGACAAAATACCTGTAAACTTCACTGATCTGCAAACATCGAGTATTAGAATACGAATAAGAAAACGATAATTATCTAATTCATAATTTGTACAATCAACCTAATAAAAATTATGACTTTGGCAAACTCAAAGAATTAATAATAACAAGGAACCTACATTAATCGTAGGTGATTTTAATGCCCACAACCTAATATGGGCCTGTAACTGTACAGACTCAAATAGAGCAGGAAGTAAAATAGAGGAATTCATGGATTCATATGACATGTGCTGCATAAATGATAACGAAAGCAGCACATATTTTTCTAAAACACATGGAACATTTTCCTCAATAGACTTAACTCTATGTACAGCAAACATAATAGACAGATTGGATTGGAATACGGTAGACGACTTACATACAAGTGGTAATTTCCCAATATTTATTTCATTATTACAAAATAATCCCACCAAGCATGTCAGTCAATATGACATTTGTAAAGCAGATTGGAAGCAATATGAATTAAACACTAGTAATATCCCACCATTTGAATATTTAAAAGACCACAATGAAACCAATAAATTTCTTGTTGATTTCATTACAAATGCTGCTGATAAAGCAATATCAAAATCCAAATCTCATCCAACAAAACACAAAGTCCCATGGTGGTCTGAAAAACTAACAGAATTAATGAAAATAAAACAACAAATTGGAAGACAATTAGATAATCTGAATACAAAATTCAGTAAAATAAACAAAACATTACCGATATTGGAAGGAACCTTACAAAAGCTGACTATATTATTATTAGAATTAATACATTAAAACCTCTATAAAACAAGATATCTGCAAAATTTAAAAGAGAAGTAATTAAAGGAAGAATCATTTCATGGAGAAAATATGTATCAGATCTCTCTAATAATACTCCCATACAAAAAATATGGGAAAAATTCATGAAAATAAATGGTACCCATGTTAAACCACCTAGACAAGCCATAATAAAGTATGGGAAAAGAATGCTTGATCCTAAAGAAATAAGTAATGTAATAGGTGAAAATTTAGCAAAAGTAAGTAGCAACAAAAATTTAGATGAGCACTTCTGAACAAGAAAAAATAATATAGAGTTAATAACAATAAATTTTGAAACCGTAGAAGATGTTTATTATAATAGAAAATTTAATATGGAAGATTTAGAATTTGCTCTGTTGAACAGCAATAAATCTGCCCCTGGAGGTAAGTATACCTTAGTTAACAGTATTTGTTTTGAAATGATCTGCCATTTAGCACCTTTGGCAAAGACATACTTATTAGAGTTTTATAACCACTTATGGCTTCGCAATTTATTTCCTAATGAATGGCTTAAAGCTATAATTATTCCTATCCCCAAACCAGGAAAAGATCCCAGTAATGTAAACAATTACTGACCAATTTCTTTAACTAGTTGTCTGTGCAAATTACTAGAGAAAATGGTAAATGCTCGACTAACATGGCACATTCGAGAAAAAATTTTGACTCTCACTCAATTTGGGTCACAATGTAACAGATCAACACTAGATTCTCTGCTTAACTTGGAAGACCACATACGAAGAGGATTTGAACGAAAAAAAATTACTATAGCCGTGTTTTTTGACATTGAAAAGGCATATGATACTACATAAAAATAACATCCGTGGACATTTACCTAGGTTTATCGAAAACTTTCTGACAAATCGCGCTTTTCAAGTGAGAATTGATGATGTATTGTCAAGTACATTTCCACTTGAAAATGGTGTTCCACAAGGAAGCGTCCTTAGTGGCACACTGTTTACTTTAGCAATAAATGATATCAGTAATAATCTACCTATTGGAATTAAAAGTAACTTGTACATGGATGATTTTGCTATATATTATTCAGCATCTCGCATAAAACATAGCGTGTATCATTAATAAAACTATAGTAAAAATAGATGAATGGGCCTCATCTGTAGGCTTCAAAATTTCTATACAAAAGACTCAAGCAGTAATGTTTTATAAAAATAAGAAGTGGAATAAAGGTGAAGAGATAGATTTAAAAATCAAAAATCATTCCATACCAATTGGCCAAACAGCCAAATTTTTGGGTTTAGTATTTGATACTCACTTGAACTGGAAAGCCCACATAACATACATGAATTCAAAATGTAAAAGAGCATTAAACCTAATTAAAAAACTATTGAACACTACTTGGGGAGCCGATAGACATATCCTTACTTTACTATATAAAGCAACAGTTCTGTCTATTGTTGATTATGGAAGCGAAATATATGGCTCGGCATCAAACGCAACGCTGAAAACGGTAGACCCAGTACATAATGAAGGTGTTAGAATATGTTCAGGAGCTTTTCGATCATCACCAATATCATCTTTACAAGTTGAATGTCGTGAACTACCTCTGTCTCTCCATAGAGAGCTAGTAACAATACAGAGTGCTCTGAGAATTCAGACAATTGATTCTCCAACGAAAAAATTATTTGGATTAAGAGATGTGGTTATAAATAATCATCCACCTCCTTTCCCAATTAGAGCTAGGAAATTGTTTGAGTCACTAAATATAAATATACAGTTTCCTTTAATATTAAAATTACCTCCTCCTTGGACAATGAATAAAATGAGAATTTGTACACACTTGAAATATTTATCAAAAAATCATTCATATACTCCAGAATACCATAGACAACATACAGTAGAACATATAATCCGAAAAGGTCCACATTATGCAATATACACCGACGGATCTAAGTCACAATATGGAGTGGGATATGTTGCAGTATCCCAAAACAAAACGTATCAGTTCTCTCTACCAGATAACGCCTCAGTATTTACTGCTGAGTTATGTTCAATAGTATCACCCATAAAGATAACTAGAGAAGCATCATGTAATAATTTTGTGATTTATAGCGACTCCAGAAGCGCCTTAGAAGCCACTCAAAACTATGATAAAAAAGATAATATTGTACAACATATAAAGTTTTCACTCCATAAATTGTATAATAAGGGAAAAAAATATTGAAATATGTTGGATCCCTGCCCATGTACGGATTAAGGGAAATGGAGAGGCTGATAAAGCAGGTAAAGAAGCGGTCCACATAACAAGAGCAAATGTAGACATCCCTATTAGTGGCTATACAAGATTTATGAAAACAATCATTGTAAAAAAAATGGCAAAATATATGGAACAAAGAACCTGAAAATAATAAATTAAAACATAAAATCCAGTGTTGGAAAATGGAGTTCGTCATATCAGATATAGAGACATGTACAGGTAATTCTGACGCGTCTTCGAATAGGCCATACTCGTTTGACACATGGACACTTAATGAACAGTCCATGTGGCCCTCCTCCCAAATGCCCACATTGCAATCTGTTAATAACAGTTAAGCATGTACTGTGTGAATGTTCAAAATATAACCTGCAGAGATTATAAAATTTTGGAAATAGACCAGTAAAAGAAATTTTGTCAGAATCTTCAACATTCTCAATAGTGCCCATTTTAATGTTCATCAGAAGCTGCGAGTTAATTGGTAAAATATAAAAAATCAATCAATCAGTATAGTGAATTTTAAAACAAGTAAATTTTATGATTTTACTTAATTTATTTTGAATTTTAATATACCTTTTTAGTGAGTATATATTGTATTTATTGTGTGAGTGTGGTCCAGTATGAAAGCATATGCCTTCTTACAGCTTTTAATTTCATTTTCACTCATTCATCATTGGCGAGTGACCTATTAGGTCCCAGTATTAGGCTGCTAGCCTAGACTTGTCATTTCATCCTAATCCTTCGGGCCAGCCCTGTGAGAGCTGATAGTCAGCTCAGTGGTCTGGTTAAGCTATTTTATTAATAATAATAATAATCATCAGGAAGGAAATACATGGCAGTATTAAAGCGCTCAGTTTTTTTTGTTTTTTTTTGCCTTAGTAAGCTATATGCCATCATTCCTATCCTGCTTATTTCGTCATTGCTCGAAGGCTCTCTTCCATTGCATTCTTTTATATATTTATTTGGAATTATGTCAGTCTCAATATAATTTCCAAAATGTCTTTATTCACTGGGCTCAGTGATGGGGCCAATGTTTAAGGATAGAACTGAAAGGGAAAACTACCCTCTTGGTAGAATACAAACATCAGTATAGTTTGTCCCATTTCTCCTCTATGTCTGATTTAACTTACGAGAATAGTGCTAATGAATTTGATATCAATTGACCGTCCTTAAAATACTTTTGAAGCAACTAAGATTCCAGCATCAGAATCCAAGTATATAATTTATATATATATATATATATATATATATATATATATATATATATATATATATATATATATATATATATATATATATATATACCTATATACATATATACATATATACATATATTACCCATATGACAGCTAAACTCATGATGGTCTTACCTGACGGCTCTATGTTCTCTCCAAGGTTGGTAGGCTGGGTGACAAGTCAGCAGATTCCACCCGCTACTTCCCTCAACACACACCCCCTCGAGTAGGACGCCTTGACAAGGTGAGGGGCTAAGGGACCCTGGCCTTTGGGATCGGGTCCTGATGAATCATCCTACATAGTTTTTGGTTTAAATGGCGTGGACCTTTCCATATTCGCAAAATTTTACTGCTTAGGTGAGTCTGAGAAGGGATCGTTTTTTGGAAGGGGTTCGCATTCGAAGCTAATTGTGGGAGTTGTGGTGGTTGAGTCACCACCTGAGATAGTTTGGACCTAAGAGATGGTGATGGGATTTTCCCCATTGCTATCTTGAGGGCGGAACCATTTCTGGGGATCAGCCCATCGGAATCCAGGGGGGGCTGGTTTTTGGAGGTGGGACTCCTGGCTTTTGTCCGGAAGCCCACCAGTATGGTTGGAGTGGGGAGTCAGTCCCCATTAGTGGGGGCAGAACTCCCAGCAGGCGGATTGGCTTATACCTGGACCACTGCAAGCGTACTGGTGCTATCCTGAAAGGGTAGGGTATGGGGTGGACTGTTGGGAGTCAACTCTCACTTGTGCCATTGGTGGAGAATGCGAATACCTGACTGATCTACGATACTTTCTTGATATAACCAAGCAGTTTTGGGTGGGTGGATGAACCAGTTTGTGTGTGGTGGTCTGATGTGTGCATGCTTGGCATCTTGGGGTCTCTTTGCAGGCTTTGGGAGTGTGTTGGGGTGGGGAAGCTGGGCAGTAGAGCTGCCCAGTTTGCCCTTTTTGATATGCTGTCGGGGTTTGTGCGGGGGCTCTTGGGTGTCGGTTGTGAATGTTTTGGACTTTTGCATGTGAACTGGTTAAAATTTATGGATTTGGCTATTAGTTCTCCCTCCCCTGGATCCGACGACTTAACGGCACTGGCAACGACTTCTGGCATGAACATGGATACGAACTTGGCTGTTGGACAGAACCAAACACTGAGACACCAGGGTGTTAATAAATCTGGTGGATTTGATTCGAATAATAGCGTCCTTTATTGCACTAATATAAGCTTGTCATTAGATTATGAATGTTTATACAGTGTAGTAAAACAATTTGGAAAAGTGGAAAGAATTAAATTAATCCTAGAAAAAGATAAGCAGTCATTTTGTGCTTTTATTAAATTTTCCTCTCCCTTGGAAGCTAGTGAGGCACAAGAAAGACTCCATGGCCACATTCTAAGTGACTCGGTTCTCAGCATGAAAGTTTTTTCAGTGAAAAACTTAAATGATGAGCCATTTGACTTTATTCCAAAGACTGAAGAACATGGACCAGCCCCATGTACCAGAGCTCTTCCCCCACCTTTATGGCACGTTGCTATCTACAAGGAGGGAGGGAAAAATTTAATAAAAGCTGCTGAATGCATTGAGAACAAGGTTGGTTCCATTCCCATTGGAAACTTAAAACGCTATGGAAAGAACCTTCTAATAAAAGCTGGTAACGAGACTCAAGCAGTTCTGCTATCTAACTTTAAACCTCCTGAAAGTGGAAATATTGAATCTATTTCATCTCACAGATTCTTTAATACACTGAAAGGAGTAGTTTACTCAAAAGATTTGCATGTTTTTAAAGAGGAGGAGATTCTCCATCGATGTCCTCCTTGTGTATCTCAAGTAAAAAAACTGGGTGGTGATGCAGCTATCCTTTTAACCTTCTCCTTCAATTACCTACCTGATACCATCATTGTTGGCCATGAGAGAATGCAGGTTAAAAAATATAAGAGAAGTCCTAGACAGTGTCGCAAATTCTTTGAATATGGCCACATTCAAAACTCTTGCGATAACAATAAAAGATGCCCTGTGTGCTCTGCAGAGCACGATAATTTTGATGATTGCAAAGCAGCCCGATACTGTTTTCTTTGTAAGGGTGATCACACCCCAAACTCTAGGGCTTGTCCCAGATATAGATTTGAACAAGAAGTGTTGGCTGTGGCAGATAACGAACATATCAGCATAAGTGAAGCAAAGCGCACGGTAATGGGGGCAAACAAAAGTGCCAACTCTACGTATGCTTCTGTAATAAAACTTGTTAAGACTTCCAGCAATGTAAGGCCACCAATAACTGCGTCTGATAGTAGATATCACAAACCTGCTGTTTCTAGAACTATAAATAATAATGAAAATCTCCAAACTGGTGAGAAACTTTCGTCGGCAAGTGCTTTGGAGTCCAATACCAAAAATTGTATTTCCAAAAGCACAGAAAATTTATCTTCCACCACATCCACAGCTGTCGATTCATCTCCAAAAATAAGGGCGCCAAAATCAACCAATAATTTAGGAAAATATTCTGAAAATACTTCAAACAAAAATAAGCTAAAGGAACAATCCCAATTAGATAGAGCTAGTTCAGAGCCATCAATCGCCACAGCCACAAACAAAAATAATAATAAAACTACAGTTGCAACTACCAAGAAACGCACAAGAAATAGTTCCCCAAATAATGATAACTTTATAATAAAAACTTCAAATGGGTTCAGTGTTTTGGAAGACATCTCTCCTCCTAGAAAGGTGGTTCCAAAAGTAGATTCAGAACAAAAACATCTGAGTTCAATTCAGTCTTGCCGCCCTAAGACAAATAGGATTAGTGGTGCACAGAACCACAGTAGTAATTCTGAACATCAGGTTCATAATAAAAAATATGAAGATCAACCAAAGACCCTGAACACGAATTCAGATGAAAAGGGATTAAGAAAACAATCTCTTATAAAGGAAAATTTCCCACTCCACCCTAGGAACAGTACTTCCCCTCCAAGGAGTGGGAAGTAGCACATTTTACCACCTTAGCATTCTTGCTCGATATCCTTCAGTGGAACTGTAAAGGTCTCAGAGCCCGTACAGAAGACCTTAAAGTTTTAATGCATGAATTCAATCCAGGGATTATATGCCTACAGGAAACAATGTTAGGCAACTCTGCTTATAATCCTGGACTAAATTATTCAATATTTAAATTATATCCCCCAGCTGGTGATCGTGCCCATGGAGGTGCTGCAATTATTATTAATAAATCTCTACAGCACTCCACAATACAATTAAATACAACTCTAATAAGCTGTCGCTATTTCAGTTATTTTGGAAAAGAGGATGACAATCTGCTCCTTATACCTTCCACCAGACCTTGCTTTTAACATTGGAGATATTCAGTCGTTAATTGACCAACTTCCAGCTCCTTTACTTCTCCTAGGTGATTTTAATGCCCACAATCCCCTTTGGGGAAGTCGGTTTTTAGATAGTAAAGGGAAATTAATCGAAGACCTTATTGACAGAAATGATGTTACCCTATATAATAATGGGTCAATGACTTTCCACATTATTCATGATAATCATTTCTCTGCACTGGACCTTAGCATTTCTTCAACTAGTATCCACCTTGATTTTAATTGGTCTGTTAATGAAGATTTAAATGGAAGTGATCACTACCTGATCCATTTGAAATATGCTCTGAATGCTCCATCTGAAGTTTTACCTAAGTGGAAGGTAGAGGACGCAGACTGGGATAAATTCAGTAAGGGTGTCAATCTAGATAGGGAGTTTGAGTCCTTTCATTCTCATCTAGATGCCTATGATTACTTTATTGAATCTACTTTGAAGAGTGCTGAAGGCTCGATTCCAAAAACAAAAGGCAAACCTCGTAGACCTGCAGTTCCCTGGTGGAATAAGACGTGGTATTCTGAGAAAAGTGACTAGGAAATGCTACAGACGTTACAAAACTAGTGGCTCCCCTCAGTCTAAATTAATCTACAAACGTGCTTTAGCCTAGCAGCGGCGCTTTTATAAGAAAGCCAAAAGAGAATGTTGGCTTTACTATATTAATGGAATAAACTCCAAGACTCCACTAAGAGTGGTGTGGCGCAAAATAAGGAAACTGAGTGGAAAATTTGTTGCGTCACCATTACCCTCATTAAAAATAAATGACACTCTAATCACAGAGCCCACAGAAGTTGCCAATGAGCTAGGAAAACACTTTTCTAAAGTTTCCAGCCCTCAAAATTATTCTCCAGAATTTCAAAGATTTAGGAATTCTGAAATGTGTCTAAAGTTTGATTCGGGAAAATCTGAACCATACAACTACAAATTTTCCCTAAGAGAACTTCGTGAGGTGCTCTCCTCAAGTGAATCCACAGCTCCAGGTGAGGATACAATCATATATGAAATGCTGAAACACCTCCCAGATGATGCCAAAAAATATTTACTGAAGATTATAAACAAAATATGGGAAACTGGAATTTTAGCCAAGGACTGGAAAATATCCATAATTGTCCCTGTTAAAAATCCTAATAAAGATGCTTCCCAAGCCACCAGCTATAGACCAATAGCTCTTACCAGCTGTGTATATAAGCTGATGGAGAAAATGATAAATACTAGAAGGTTTGGCACCCGGAGACCAAAGGATTACTATCGCCATTTCAGTTTGGTTTCAGAAAAAACCGCTCTACCCTTGATCCCCTGCTGAGGCTGACCAACCAAATCCAGCAAGGATTTGCCAAACAGTGTCAGACCATTGGCATATTTTTTGACTTGGAGAAAGCATATGACACTACCTGGAGAATTGGCATCATGAAACAATTGCACAAGATGGGCATATGTGGAAGAATGATCAGGTTTATATATTCCTTTTTAACAGACAGACTTTTTAAGGTAAGAGTGGGAAACTCCTTCTCCCAACCTTTTATGCAGGAGGAAGGAGTTCCCCAAGGAAGCGTTTTAAGTGTAACACTTTTTTCAGTGGCAATAAATAGTTTGGTTGAAAAAATCTCACCCCCTGTTAAATGCTCGCTTTTTGTCGATGACCTTGCAATATACTGCACAGGATATGATTCCTTGTCTGTATGTAAACATTTACAAAGGTCTATTAATGCTATTACTAAGTGGGCTGATGAGAATGGTTTCAAATTCTCCTCTTCCAAAACAGTTGCAGTAAGATTCACCAGGTGCCGGCGTGTGGAAGAGGTTCCCACACTTAGTTTAAAAGGGTCCATCCTTCCTTACGAGAGTGAAGTTAAATTTCTGGGGATGATTATTGACCATAAATTAACATGGGCTAGCCACATAAATGCCCTAAAGTTTAATGTTAAACAATCTATGAATATTTTAAAGGTTGTTTCTGGATTTAGTTGGGGGCTGATAAGAAATCCCTTCTGAGGCTATATGACTCTCTGTGTCGATCTAAGCTAGACTATGGCTGTCAAATTTATTCCTCAGCCTGTAAAACCAAGCTAAAGGAACTGGACGTTGTACACAACATGGGGTTGAGAATATGCTCACAGGCTTTTAGAACTTTGCCTGTTGAAAGCATATATGTTGACACAGATCATTTACCCCTTGATCTAAGAAAGCAAGAGCTAGGGTTGTGATACATGGCTAGAATGAAAAGTGCTCCCAAAAATCCCTCCTCTCAAGCACTAAAGGAAACAGACTCTCAAAGTTTTTCTGGTACAAGAGTTTCTAAACCATTCCAAATTCGACTGAATGAGGATGTTAGGAATAATCATCTTAAATCCCTACAAAGTCCTGGAAGTAGAATATCCTGTAAATCCTCCATGGCTTATCCCAGAAGCATCAATATGTAAGAAACTGTTTAACAAAAAGGACTGCACTGTAGAAGAGATTAGGGGAAAATTCTTAGAGCACGATGTTACCCATACTAATTTTACAAAAATCTATACAGATGGATCAAAGTCAGATAGTGGTGTTGGTTGCGCTGTTATCCTTGATGATACAGCGTACACAGCTAAATTACCTGACTCTGCATCAATATTTACTGCCGAATTAACAGCTGTAGTTCCTACCCTAGATTTAGCTTTTCAAAGTAGTGACTCTAATTTTGTCATATACTCAGACTCTAGAAGCACCTTAGAAGCTATTAAAAAATTTAATAGCTTTCATCCATTAATTCAAAAAGTTCAGGAGTGGCTTTTTCGTATATATTGTCGACGTAAATCAGTCTCTTTCTGTTGGGTCCCTTCTCACGTGGGGATTCGCGGAAACGAGATGGCAGACGGGGAAGCGAAAGCTGCTAGTATTTTATCAGAAACCTCTTTCAGAAAAGTGCCTCATACTGACCTAAAAGGTCCCATTAGATCTTATGTTTTAAGTAAATGGCAAGAAAGATGGACTTCTCCTCTTCTTGCCAATAAGAAGTATAGAAATATTAGGGATAGTAGACTACCGTGGTCTTCGTCATTCCAGCTTGACAGACGAACAGAGGTTATTTTAACCAGATTAAGGATTGGGCACACTCGTCTAACCCATCAGTTTATTTTAGAAGGAAGCAGCCCTCCAGTGTGTGCTTACTGTGACGAGACACTAACAGTGGAGCACATTCTGGTGGTCTGCCCCAGATATTTTAACCAAAGAGAGAGATATTTTCAGGGTAAATCCCTGTCTGATATTTTGGGAGATGAAGCAGATATTTCTGCTATCATCTCTTTTTTTAAAGTGTATTAAAATTTTTAACGATATTTAATTTATTTAATATATTTATTACATCGCGTAGAATTTTAATGACATTAAATTTTTAATGTATATATCACATCATTCATTAAACTTCATACCCTTATTTATTGGTCACATCACTTCATTTTATTTATTAATCATTTCCTTCATGAATTCATAACTTTAAGATAATCTATTTTCTCTCCATTACGGCGCTGAATGGCCTTGTTGGCCCCAGTGCCTGGGCTTTTGCCCTAAATATCATACATCCATCCATCCATCCATCCATCCTCAACACTCTCTCTCTCTCTCTCTCTCTCTCTCTCTCTCTCTCTCTCTCTCTCTCTCTCTCTCTCTCTCTCTCTCTCTCTCTCTCTCAGGTCTCAACAAAACACACGATACCCAAAATAATTTATTCGCTAAAGCAAAACAAGCTTAACATATTGAACAGGCAAAAGAAAGACTATTAGGTCTCTGCACCTAAAGGAATTAAAAGAAAGATTCCCTAGAATATGAATAAAGGAGTTCAAGTCACTACTCCATGACACACACACGGGTCCAAAATCATAAGTCAAAGTCTGTTAAATAATCTGAGTACTTCCTTGATCTCTATACATGTTGAAACATCTGAGGACCCAAAGGAAAAACTCCCATTAATTTCTACAACATAACATACGAGGGAAAAAAAACAATGGGAATTCATCCCATGTTACCAAAAACCCAAAACAAAACATAGAGACATATGGTAATAAAATAAGCAGATATATAACTCAAAATACTGATGAAATTCCTCCTTCACTGTCCAAATCACAAGACATAAGGAATAGTCAGTTTATAACTTAGGAATTCAGATGCGCTTCTTACCTCGAGCAGTTTTGATAAACAGTTCAGAATCAAAGAGTCTTCACACACACACACAGGTTTCTAACTCTAGACACCTGTATACAAGGGCTGGGCTCGTTCTCGAATGCCTACGATTTCCCTATATCACCCCATCTCTGCTTGGGGTCACGCCCCAGGTTAGGACATACGAACACACTTCACCCCGCGATATCCTGATTTTTAACCGGATAAAGCTTCTAGAAGTTTCTTTGCTGACTTTCCCCTCACGCCACACGTGTGCTGTAACCTAGGGCGTTTTGAGAGGATGGACACTGCTGAGTTCGAGGAAAAAAGAGCACATCGAAACATTCGCAACTTGGCATCTTCAACCGCCCGATCAATGCCTTGAAACAATGCTGACATCCGGTTAACCTGATCAGCATCTCTTTTCACCGGCGAGGCGGTTGCTATACCCGTTTCTCCATTGTTTCATATATATATATATATATATATATATATATATATATATATATATATATATATATATATATATATATATATATATATATATATATATATATATATGAACATTAGAAATTAGGATTAATGACTATTGCAGATTGACCTCGTTTAAATTAACCATTTCCATTACGACTTGATCCTGTTGCTTCGAATTGATAGTGCAATTGTCGTTCATTCGTTTTAACTTTAATATTGAGTTTTCGGATCGGGAGAACGTACCTGCTAAATCAAGCATGAAATTGAAATTGCCATCAAACACTCATTGGATCGCTTTCCACGAAAAAGCACGCAGACTTACGTTCGTTTTTACGTTTACATAAAACTGAACACAAACTTCTGTTCACTGTTGATTTTCTCACAGAAGACGAATAGGAAATCCACTCATGTCTTCATAACACACACAAAGGCTGGTTCGTACACTAAGCCAGCGCACATCACAAACAAGCAGATAGTTTCCAATTAAGAAGTTTTTCTTGACTTCGGCGTCAGTGTTCCTG
>JANJGK010000022.1:822692-846558 GCA_039081455.1 Macrobrachium rosenbergii
TGGATCGAGTTTCTCCTTATGTTTAAACAGAGATCTAATACTCATTGGGTTGCAGGGTATTAGCTTTAATTCAATGGCAGGTAAAAATTTCTCGACTAACAACTTCAATTCACGATAGAACTTTAGGTCATGAATAAATGGGACACTTGCATATAATCGTAATTTTGGTACTGTAGTTATTTTAATTTTAGGATGGAAGATATTGTTTAAAAATTTGCTGAGGTGTTTATCAAAAAGTTTGGATGGAAAGCAGTTTCAAGTACCTTGAAAAGGAATAATGGAATGATCCTTCACCCTAACCTGCTGATGCCTACCGGTTGATAGAACCCCTCTCAATCCTCACTGTATATATATATATATATATATATATATATATATATATATATATATATATATATATATATATATATATATATATATATATATATATCGGTTATTGGGCGGCTACTTGGAAAACTTAGCTTAATGATAAATACTATTGCCAAGACCAGGGAGAACAGTCTTTATTACGCGAGCTTTCGAGGTATAAAACCTCATCATCAGGCTGAAAAACCGACAAGGATGAGAATCAATGAAATTACAATAAAATGAATTGTCATAATAAATCTTCAGGAAAAATACTAACCAAATATATCAAACGAACAGTAAATACAAACTAAAGGGTGAGACGCAAAATAACGAAAACTTAAAAACGAACACAAACATAAAAATATGAAAATAAAAATAAGGTGAAGTGTAAACAGACTACCACTCAAAGAAAAATATTTAACGACCCAATTGTGTACCTACTATGAAATTACACGACAGCTAGTTGAATACCAGACGAGTTGTTTTTCAATTCCGGTTTCATCTTTTTAATAACCAGCGACTCTGAAATCAAAAGGTCCAGTCTATTTGAACAAAAAGACAGTACCTCAAAATCCAGGTCAGTGAAAGGATGGTCCTGTGCTAAACTGTGTTCCCTAATGGCAGAAAAGGGTGGTTTGGAAAGAGGAAACCTAGTTCTAATAGAAAGACCGCTGTGTTCCAAAATTCAGTGTCTGAGCCAGCGGGAACTGGATCCCACGTATCGCAGACCACACTGCGAACAAGTGAACAAGTCAACGACACAGGAATTAAGGTCCACAGGCAGAGTAGGCTTCTCCCTCAAAAGTGATCTTACAGTAAAAGGATTATTGAAAACAAACCAGAAACTAATTTGAGGGAAACAGTGCTTAAATATTTCTTGTACCTTTTTTCGGACCATATAGCTACTATGACCAAGGTAAGGCAATTTAATGTACTTTACATCTTTACTAGCAGTACTGTTCACTGGTCTGAGACAGAACTTTTCATTTAAAAAATTTTTCAGAACTTTGTAAAATACAAAAATGGGAAATGAGTTTTCAGAAAAATAATTCTGGAGGAAGACCATATCTTGATGAAATAAATTAAAATCACAACAAACATTGTAGGCTCTGTTTATCAAATTGCGTATTGAATTCATCTTATACAACTTTGGTGAAAAACTGAGCTAATTCAATCCCAAGCCAGTAAAAGTACTTTTCCTATAAACAGAGGTCTCAAATTTGCCACTATCTCTGTATACCTGTACATCTAAAAATGACAACTTATTATTCTGTTCTGTCTCACAAGCAAAAGAAATGTTAGGGAGACGAGAATTAAAATATTAAAAAAACAAATCAACATGTGATAATTCCTTAAACACAAGGAAAGTATCATCTACGTACCTACGATAATACAAGGGTTTGAAAGCACTAGGGCATTCAGACATCCAAATCCTTTCACAATAACCCATGAAGCAATCCGCATATACAGGTCCAAGGGAATTTCCCATAGCTACTCCATGTATTTGATTATATAATTTACCATCAAACGTAAAAATGCCATCAGCAGTTGCTAAATGTAATAATTTTTGCAAGTCTATTTTATTAAGTCCAAACATTCATAAGTGGTTTTCACATATATTATTAAGAATAATGTCGGTTGTTTCCTTTAGTGGGACATTGGTGAAAAGAGAGGTTACATCGAAACTAGCCATTACAACATCTTGGTTAAAATTGAAAGAGCACAATTCTTTAACAAATTTGGAAGAATTTGAGATGTTAAATTCACTCAAAGTTAGAGGGTTTAAAACTGGAACTAAAAACTTAGGTTATAAGGAAAAGTACCAATTAAGGAAATAATAGGTCTTAAAGGGTTTCCTATTTTATGTACCTTAGGTAGACCGTACAAATAACCAGGCTTAGACCCTGAAGCAAATAAAGAACTATATGCAACTTCCCCAATCTTATGTCTCAGACCTCTTAGCAACCTATTTAGTTTGTCTTCTAATTTCAAACTGTGACTGGCAATATCTACATTTAAAATCCTAAATTTTGTATTGTCAGAGAGTATTTCATTAATTTTTTTCTAAATAATCGGACCTATTCATTAATACAACACCCCTACCTTTATCTGGCTTGGTAATAACTACACTATTATCGTTCTTAAGGTTGCGTAAAATACTGATCCTGTCTTTATTTAACTGATTGTTACCCTCCTTTTTTCGATAAAAATTTTTGAAAGTATCGTTTGCAATTACGGAAATTTTGCTAAAAAGTAAAGTAAGGGTTTCACTGCCATAAATTTATCATTAAGCTAAGATTTCCAAGTAACCCCCCAATTACCGAGCAAATATTGCTATTAAAATTCCTATTTCCCCTAGTGGAATAAAAAGATTTTTTGGCTCGCGAGAAACACTCATCTATATCATGTAAAGTAAAATTCTGCTTAAGACCTAATTCGTATATATAATCTATCTCTTCATCAAAGAATTCAGGGCTGACTAGATGAAGCGCTCTAAAAAACATAGGCATTTTAATAGCTATATACTTGTGTTTGCCATACATGCCAGCCTTCGATCATATTATCCACCCACTTAAATTATTAAATGTGACTGTTGTGTTTTTCTATCGCAATACCATTGGCAGAACTTTAATAAGAAACAACCCTATATATAACAACTGGGTAGTATACAAAAGTCCTTGTGGTTGCAAAAATTTTATATTGGACAATCAGCAAAAACTGTTGAGAAACGAATTGCACAACATAAGTATAGTATCGCTACTGATCAAAGAAACAATGCCATTAGTAAACATGGTGGAGAATGCTTTTATCTAATTCAGTGGTCTCAAGCAAGAATCTTGTTCAGAAACAACAATTTTATAGAAAGAAATCTAATAGAAAGGGCATGTGTTCAATAGAGTGAAAACAATAACTTCAATGGCAGTATAGACTTATTCAAGACAGACCCGCTATTTCTACATATCATGAAAAACCAGTAAAAATTATGTAATATAATGACTTAGGTATTCACTTAATTAACCTGTTTAGCCTCATTAGACTGTTAACCTTTTCTGTTCGACGAACTATGTACTAGACAATTTATATTCTATATTATCCTGTAACAGCTGTAAGCATCGTTAACCATTTGTAGTTGTTTGTTTTATGTAAGACTTGAAGTCAAATGTAAACAAATGTCCGTTATACAGTATGTTTTTCTTAAACTGATTAGTCAATAAAGTTCCCCGGAAGAGGCCTGATGGAAGGTGAATCTGCTGGGACAAATTAAGAACTCTATTTCCTTTTTCCTCTGGTTTCTCCTTCGTTTTCTTTGTGGACTACATCGTGATCTGTATGTACTCGTATGTATGTGTTCAACTAGATATTATTTGTTAACTAAGAATTCATTCACGTTCTTATAGTATTAAATGATAGTCATGTCTTTCGAATCTATTTCGTACATTCCTAATATTCTGAAGGGGAGATTATATAGAAGTGTTCGAGGGAGGTTGCAGGAACCCTTTTAATTAAAGAGAAAGTGAATTGAAAAAGGGTCAACGACGTCGAAGCACATTCTTCCATGTGTTCCTCCAGGCTCACTCTCTTTTTAACGCTCTACGGTTCCTTTACATTGTTTTCACGTTTTAAAATTATTTCTTATGTATCCCATATTTACCTTCTTTGATAAATCCGATGCTCTGTTTATACTACAAGACTTATTTTCACCATTTTGATTATTTTCTTTATGTTAGTTTCTTTACCATTTGCATTCATTTCATTTATTTCCATAACTTTCGTCTATATTTATTAGTATTTTCACCCATTTTTGTGCATTAATTTTTCCATTTTTCTTCAGAAAATGACATGATCTCAATGCCTCCATTTATTATATACAAGTATGTCTTGTGACAATCTTCTTCCTTGTATTCCTCCCTTCCTTTAATAGGTTTTAATCCCGGAAGCATTTTCCCCAGACGTAACCGAGTACCAGGAGGAACCTTTCCCTGAAAAAAGCGGGACGCCATATCTTAAAAACTAACCATAGGATTTTCTTGAAAATAATCTCATTACGTTTCCCACACCTAAATTATGTTGTCGGTAGTAATTATCCTAACCTAACCTAACCTAATTTGGTGCATGGCAAAAAAAAAAAAAAAAAAAAAAAAAAACGGGGCTGGTGCAGTACTAGCACACATCTCAGGAATTTGCATCCCGCAGGTCCCGTCTCAGCAAAGTCCCGATTGGCGGTAAAAGTCGAGCTGTAAATCTTGAAAAACCGCATAATATAACCTCGATTGTCCCTTGAATTTCGCACTTCGCAAAAACTTCACTCTCTTCATCACTGCGGCCTTTATCAGCCCAAAATGTTGGCATCCACTTACATGAATGTCTTATGAATTGCTTCTTTTGATATCGCTAGTTAGTGTCATGTGCTGCAGTTACAGATGCCATTTATTGTTTGGATGCTGTTAGTTATTTTTCTGAATGAATTACAAAAGTAGTGTATTTTACTATTAATGTTCACAGTATAACTTTCAAACAAGTATTTATTTATTGAGTTTGTAATGTGAATTAGATTACGTAATTGCAAAATGCATTACCAAGAAATTCATGATATATTAACTTTGAAGTAATTTTTTCATGCCCATAATTGCAGATTCATAAAATCCGAACTTTAAATTCTTACAAGGTTCCCCTCGGGTTGAACTTATCATTAATGAAAATTTATACAAGGGAATGCGTTCATTAACAGACATGCAAAGTGTATGTATTTCTTTTGACTAGCTTTTAAGGCAGATAATGAAAGCAGGGTCATTCCAATCTGTATCTCTCGTTGAAGCCAAAAACTTAATCAGGGAAACTTGACTTTGTCACCTACACGAAAATTCTGCATCATAGTGAACCGTTTATTGGGTAGTTATTATTCCCAGAACGGGAAGGTTGTGAATGTTTTATGAATTAGGAATTTTTTTTTATTTCCGAGATAGAGAGAGAGAGAGAGAGAGAGAGGGGGGGGGGGGGGAAGAGAGGGAGAGAACTGATACTACTGGGAAATTTGATTTTTCAGAATTTTTAAAAATTAATAATACTGCTTGAATCCCAGATAAAGAATGTCCTTTTTATTAATTTCCACTTTTGATATTTTTCAGTGAAGGGACGCTAATTATACGGAGGTGTACGAACCTACAGTACTTCCCGACACTCCACGTTTTACACCGGGGCGGACAAACGAGATCCACTCAGCTTTTATTATTATTATTATTATTATTATTATTATTATTATTATTATTATTATTATTATTATTATTATTATTATTATTATTATTATTAGTATAGATTTACTCTTTCTACTGAGTAAATTTTCACCTAAATTACTGTGTGAGGGTGTAACCTGGGACACTCTTAATTAAATACTAAATGTATTCATAACTGACTTGGTCGGACTAGCGGGAAATATTTATGGTTGTTGTTGTTGTTGGTTTTGTTGTTTTTCTTTAAATGTTTTGATTCCCTTTAGGTTATGTTATGGTTGAACTGTCTCTCTTTTGCTATTTCAGACACTTTGCAACAAGTCTAATGCTTTCATTCTCTCTCTCTCTCTCTCTCTCTCTCTCTCTCTCTCTCTCTCTCTCTCTCTCTCTCTCTCTCTCTCTCTCTCTCTCTCTCTGCACATAAAGAAATTCGCTGAGGCTGGCATCACCGAAGTTTTCGCCGCCCGTAATCTTCACATGTAATATGGCTCTTGCCATTTTCAGTCCCAAAGGTTGCAGTTCATGTGCAAAACAGTGTTTTATAATTTGTCAGTATTTTCTTGCCGGTCCCTAGAAATCGTTGGTAGATATCAGTGCCCGAATAGTAGAACACGTCATTAAATACGAGTACAACGTATGGAGTCTTGATGGAATTTTAGCATCAAAGTCTGTCCCACATGTGAATCCACTCCATACGAGGTACCTTAGTTGGTGTTAGCATTTCTTTGAGGAAAAAAAAAAAGTTTTTATTTTTGTGGGGAAAGTGGGGGGGGGCTGCTTTGGCAGGTAAAATGACAGATTGCAATAAAGGGAATATTGCATTTCAGAGGTATAGAACATTGCCTTCAAACACGTTGTTTACTTATTGAATATCTGGAAGCCAAAAACGGAGCGCAAGTAATGTTCCTTAGTGTATAAAATGTATTGTACAACAATTAAAAATTTATTATTTTCAAATATATGTAAAGATTACATTTTCCTGCGTTTAAATTCCTGCAGGAATCCAGTCGGAGTCGACATATTTTTGAAGTAAACGAAACCGCTGCAGCCCAGTTTTGGGGAATTGCATAATTACAAGAAGAAATTATATCCTAACAGCATGATACAGTTTTGTTGACATGATCTTTGAAGTCACATTCGAAAAGCTGTTTTTTATTTGGAGTGGAATTCATTTGAACACAAGTATCATCTAACCTTCCTTCCTTTGTCTTCAAACTGACGTCATCCTTGAATTTTCAGTTTTGGTGTCGAATCTTATTACAATGAACTGAAATACCGAACCCTTTTGATAGCCATATTTGTTTAATATATTCTGCTTGCATTTTCTCCTATTCCCCGAGTGCAGAATAAGAGCAAAAAGCCTTAATAACTGTAATAACGGAAAGTCAGGAGCAAAGAAGCATTAACTGGTTCAGTCAAATAATACAAAGCTTTTTCTTTCGTGACTGTATAACATTATTATTTTCCCATGTGCATTACTCAACTTTCAATTTATTTTTCACATTATATATACGGCATTTATCCCTCGATAAAGTTAATGCGCGAATTACATAACCTCTTTGGGTGCTGTGAGAAGGCCCTAACTCCCTAAGATTTACAGTTGAAGCTTTGTCTTTTGGCAGTAAAGTAAGATATTAATGCCACATAGGATTAACACCATCGTTCTATAGCAACGCGTATGAATGACAAACTGCATTTTTTTCTGTTCATATGTGGATGTGGTGATTAACAATTTTATCTATCTATCTATCTATCTATCTCCCTATCTATCTATCTATCTATCTATATTTGTTGATATAAAAATTTATTCTTATACTAACAAGTTTGCTTTTAACCTGTCGTGAAGAAATCATATTATTGAAATTGCAAAATGTGGTTAATAAAACTGGCATGTTCTCAGAATTCTTCTGTTCTATCGTCAGGTCAATATTTTTTTTTTAAACGTTAGTTTAAACCAGACCACTGAGTTAATATTAACTCTCCTAGGGCTGGCCCGAAGGATTAGACAAGCTATTTAAATTCTCTAAGAATTTAATTAAAACTAGCAACATATGTTAATCTGAGAACTAATTAAGTTAATTAGGAATATATTATAAATTATTCTATGAATCTTATATTTTATCGTATAAATGATTAAATTTAAGGAATTTTAAAATATTAAAAAGTGAAAATTTGTCATTTTCTGACAGTATATCTTTAAAGGAATATCTTCTAAATAAAATGTCCCTTTGGATTCTATATTTTGGACATACCTTTAAAATATGCTTTACTGTTATTTGTACATTACATATTTCGCACATAGGTATAGGGGCATGGGGGTTACTCATCAGGTAACCATGTGTCAGTTTAGTGTGACCAATTCTTAGCCGTGTCAACATTACTGAAAACTTGCGGCAATTCTGATTGGATGATGGCCACGGGTCTACAGTTTCTTTTATTTCTCTTAATTTATTGTTAAGATTGCTTTCCCTCCAGTTATTTTGTCATTTCTTCTTAATCACCGCTTTACTGTATCTAGTATAATCTTCTAATGGTAATAATTCTGCTGATATTGGCAGTGTTCTAGCCTCTTTTGCATAGGTGTCTGCTTTTTCATTGCCTTCTAATCCTATGTGAGATGGTATCCAACATAGAGTAACAGATATCTTTTGCATTTTCATTTCATGTAATGTATGTCTAATTTCATTTACAATTCTATTTTTTGGCGTATAAGAGTTTATTGCATTTATTGAACTTGGTGAATCGCTAAAGATGGTTACTTCATTAAACTGGTTTTCATATATAGTTGTTAATGCTGTTTTTACTGCTAGTAATTCAGCAGTGAACACTAATGTTTTGTTACGTAAAGAGGCTTGGCTCTTTATATTGTTTCCGTAAACAGCGAGTCCAACTCCCATATCATCATTGGAACCATCAGTATATAAATGATTATTACTGTGTACCTTGATATGTTCCAGAGCATATAGTTTTATAGCAAGTGGATTATTCAATTTATTAACTGGTATTGTACATAGTTTGTTACATATCTGGGGAGCACTCATCATCCATAGAGGCATTATTTTGTTAAAATTGTAAAATTTAATATTATAAAGATCATTGTTAATAAATAATATATTAGCTCTAATAGGGAAGGATGGGGTAATTTTTGTATTCCAGAAACAATCTGGTTCTTTAAATAAATCTTTGGTTTTTGCTGGACTATTTATACTTTTTAAACCTCTGCACATCGTTGTTATTTTGAATTTATAAGATAGTGGCATTTCTCCACTTTCTACAATCAAGGATTGGACTGGTGATGATTTGAATGCTCCGGTGGCTAACCGAATCCCAAGATGATGTACTGGATCTAACATTTTGAGAATAGTCTCACTAGCAGAACTATAAATTGGACTGCCATATTCTAATATTGGTAGAACTGTAGCCTTATAAAGTTTCAATAAAATATCTCTGTCAGCGCCCCATGAAGTGTGAGCTAATTTTTTTTAATATATTTAAAGATTTTAAGGCCTTTGCTTTGGTATGTCTTACATGGGCCTTCCAGTTCAAATGATTGTCAAAATATAGGCCTGAGAGTTTGATTTCTGGATAAAAATGGATGGGAGTGTTATTCATGGTAAGAACTATATCTTCGTTTCTGAGCCAACGTTTATCCATGTATTGCTTGCGTTTTTTCATCAGAAAATTTAAATCCAACAGATAATGCCCATTGTTCAGTTTTATTTAGGGAGATATTTAAGATTCTTTGGATGTGGCGCAAGTTGCTTGAAGTGTAAAAAATGGCAAAATCATCAACATATAAACTGTTGTATACATCTTTTGGAAGTGTTTTAACTATATTATTGATAGCTAGTGTAAATAATGTGCTGCTTAGTACGCTTCCTTGAGGGATACCTTCTTTTATTTCAAATGTTTCCGATAATACTGTTTCAATTCTAGGCTGAAATGTTCTTTCTGTTAGGAAATTTCGTATGAAAATTTGGAGTTCACCCCTTAGATTTATGTCATATAGAGTTTTTATAATTAAATGTCTCCATGTTATCATAAGCTTTTTGAACGTCAAATAAGACTGCAACAGTGATTTTCTTTTGTACAAATCCTCTTTTGATTTGATCTTCTAGTGATGTTAGTGAGTTTAAAGTTGAATGATTTTTTCTACTTCCAGACTGAGTGGATGTTAGAGCTTTATTTTTCTCTAAATACCATATGAGTCTATTATTTACCATTTTTTCCATGAGTTTACAAAGACAACTAGTTAGTGATATAGGTCTATAATTATTTACTGATGTTGGATCTTTGCCAGGTTTGGGTATAGGAATTACAATAGCATGTTTCCATGCTTTGGGAAGTAGTTTCTTTTTCCACAGGTGATTATAAAATTTCAATAAGTATTCTTTGGCTTTAATGTTAAGATGTATAAGAAGTTCAAAAGAGATATCTTTTCCTGGGGCAGAGTTACTACAAGATTTTGATGCAGCATCAAATTCCTCTAATGTAAATGGGACATTGTAGTACAGTTGTTGACTTGTTTCAAAATTAATTATAATTTTTTCTTCATTCCTTTTTTTTATTTCGAAAATGTCCGTCTAAATTCAAGCTATAACTTATTGATTCTAGGTGGCGACCTATTATATTTGATATTTGTTTTAAATCATGAATTATTTCTCCATTATGTACTATTGGGGATCTAGGTGATCGACTATATTTGCCATTAATTTTTCGAAATCTATCCCACATTTGTTTAACGGTATCATTTGAGAAATTGGAAACGTAATTATCCCAAGATGACTTCCTATTACTAATAACTTTTTCATGAATTGAGCAGATATTTTATTCAATAAAGGTTTGATATAATCAATTTTCAATGCTATTAATACTTAGACTTTCAATGTATATCTGTTACTTTTATATAATTCGTTATATCTTTGGTTTAGTCTGTCTAATCGTCTACTTATTTTGTGCTTCAGTTTGATAATTTCTGAAAGTTCTGTAGACCACCATGGAACAGGATTTATTTTTGGTTTATAAGTAGTCATTGGTATTGACTTGTGTCCAGAACTAATTACAAAATCTGTAAAATATAAATTAATTTCATTGTGATCATTGTTACTTTGGAAAGGGGAAACATTTTTGGTAACTGAATTATACTTTTCCCAATCGGCTTTTTAAAAAATTAAATTTTGGTATAAATTGTTGATGATTATCTTCAAGACATGTGATTACAATTGGGTAGTGATTAGTGGTATGAAGATCATCTAGAGCAGGGGTGTCAAACTCATTTTGGTTCAGGGGCCACATACAGTCCATCTGATCTCTAGTGGGCCGGACCAGTAAAATAATTGCAAAATAACCTTTGTTATCTCCAAATATATAGCTTTTTTTCAGTAGGCTACTATGCTTTATCACTCAGCCTACAATGGATCTATATTAGCTTATTGCACATATATTCACAGAGAAGCCAATGGAAATAAAATATTTTCAATTTCATTAACAATTTTTTTTTTTTGAATGGATATCTTTTTACATCTGACCATCTGAAGTTAACTCACCACACTAATCTCAAGAGGGAGCTATGAAGAAAGTTAGCATCCTGCCTTAAAAATGTAAATGTGCACATTTATGAAAAATAAAATACAATTAACAAACATAAAAGTTATAGCAGAGCAAGAACAATAAGATTAGACTACATCAGATCAAACAGTTTTGTAGGCTAGGCCTACTGAAGGTGAGAATGAAACCAGAATAATCTTATTTTCAAAGAACTGTATTTTTCATACTCCAAACATTTGTGAATATTAGTAATTAGGCCCAGGCCTCCATGCTAATTAACATCCCATCCCACTCTCTCTCACCAAAATCTATCGGCTGCTACTAGCTCCTGACACTTGGCATCTTTTAGCATTCACAAGTACATCAATATCAGGTTTTAAATCCTGAGTAGCAACACATTTCACAATGTCATTCAAGTGTCCATTTGTTAACCTTGAGTGGTGCTTTGTTTTATTGAGGTTCATTACAGAGAACGCCTTTTCGCACAGATAGGTAGTCCCAAACATGGATAAAATCTTTGCAGCCAGGGATGTTAATTTAGGGTACCCTGGCAAGAGATATTGATAAAACGTATCCAAGCCCACTGACGCAAATTTCTGCTTCATATTGGAATCACATTGCAAGTCAATTGCCTCGAGTTGGATATCAGCAGGCATATCAGAAGCCTTGACTGTAAATGGCGAGCGAAAAAATGCAAATTCATTTTCAAGTTCACTAAAGATCTGAAACCTCCGCTCAAACTCTTGCAACAATCCTGTTATTTTGTCCTTGTATTGATCCAAATCAGCATTAAGACCAGTCACATGCATAGCTGTGAGACATGGAAAATGAGAGGTGTCACCGTTAGACAGCTGTGTCTCCCAAAGTGACAGTTTCAACTTGAATGATCGTATGTTTTCATAATACTGAGTGACAACTTTTTTGCGGCCCTGCAACATTTTGTTAAGATTATTGAGATGCTGTGTAATATCCACCATAAAGGCAAGATCCTGCACCCATTCTAGGCATTTAAGTTCCTTTACTGGGTTGCCCTTTTTCTCCATGAACTGTCCAATTTCCTCTCTTAATTCAAAGAAGCGCTTGAGTACGACACCTCGGCTTAACCACCGTACTTCAGTGTGGTATGGTAGGCCAGCTGGAATGTCATTACCACTGAGAAAACAGTCAAAGTGACGGTGATTCAAACCTCGTGCTCTAATGAAATTTACAGTTTGCACAACCACACTCATAACATGGTCCATTTTTAGTGTTTTGCAGCACAACGCTTCCTGATGCAAAATACAATGAAATGTCCAAAAGTCTTGTCCTCCATCCGTGGCCTGCACTTTCTCTCTCAACTTTGTTGCAACACCTGCCTTTCCCCCCAACCATTGATGGGGCGCCATCTGTAGCCAAGCTGACAGCACGGGACCAGTCCACTCCGGCCTTGTCCAGCATTCTAATGAGAGAGCTGAAGATGTCATTTGCTGTTGTAGTGTCCTTCATAGGCACCAACTCGAGGAACTCCTCAGTGATGGTCAAAGTCTCATCAACACCACGAATAAATATGGCCAGTTGAGCAACATCTGTAACATCGGTGCTCTCATCAATTGCAACTGAAAATGCAATAAATGACTTGATTTTGTTATTCATTTGCCGGCCCAAGTCTCCTGAGAGATCTTCAACCCTATCTGCAACAGTGTTCCTTGATAGACTAATGTTGGCAAAGGCAGGTCTCTTTTCAGGGCACACAACTTCTGCAGCCTTCAGCATGCATGTTTTCACGAACTCACCATCAGAAAATGGCTTGGATGCTTGCACCAACTCGTTAGCCATAAGGTAGCTAGCTTTCACTGCTGCATCACTGACCTCACGGATGCGAGTAAATGCAGACTGCTGTTTTTTCAGACCACTTAATAATTCGTTTATCTTCTCTTTTCTTAGTTGTCCTTGCAAATGGTGATATTTTTCTTCATGATGAGTCTCATAGTGGCGCCGAATATTATATTCTTTGAGCACTGAAACTTGTTGATTACATACCAAGCACACTGGTTTTGTATTCACCTCTGTGAATAAATAATACTGAGTCCATTTTTCCTGGAAAACTCTGCACTCTGTGTCCACTTTTCTTTTTTTTGACAAAGACATTTTGGTAATGGGGGTGTCAGTCGAATTTCTCGGACCATGCAAGATATGATGCTTGGGTGAAAGAAGTGACTACCAGACTGCCCAAGTCAGGGGTGTCAAACTCATTTTGGTTCAGGGGCCACATACAGTCCATCTGATCTCTAGTGGGCCGGACCAGTAAAATAATTGCAAAATAACCTTTGTTATCTCCAAATATATAGCTTTTTTTCAGTAGGCTACTATGCTTTATCACTCAGCCTACAATGGATCTATATTAGCTTATTGCACATATATTCACAGAGAAGCCAATGGAAATAAAATATTTTCAATTTCATTAACAATTTTTTTTTATGAATGGATATCTTTTTACATCTGACCATCTGAAGTTAACTCACCACACTAATCTCAAGAGGGAGCTATGAAGAAAGTTAGCATCCTGCCTTAAAAATGTAAATGTGCACATTTATGAAAAATAAAATACAATTAACAAACATAAAAGTTATAGCAGAGCAAGAACAATAAGATTAGACTACATCAGATCAAACAGTTTTGTAGGCTAGGCCTACTGAAGGTGAGAATGAAACCAGAATAATCTTATTTTCAAAGAACTGTATTTTTCATACTCCAAACATTTGTGAATATTAGTAATTAGGCCCAGGCCTCCATGCTAATTAACATCCCATCCCACTCTCTCTCACCAAAATCTATCGGCTGCTACTAGCTCCTGACACTTGGCATCTTTTAGCATTCACAAGTACATCAATATCAGGTTTTAAATCCTGAGTAGCAACACATTTCACAATGTCATTCAAGTGTCCATTTGTTAACCTTGAGTGGTGCTTTGTTTTATTGAGGTTCATTACAGAGAACGCCTTTTCACACAGATAGGTAGTCCCAAACATGGATAAAATCTTTGCAGCCAGGGATGTTAATTTAGGGTACCCTGGCAAGAGATATTGATAAAACGTATCCAAGCCCACTGACGCAAATTTCTGCTTCATATTGGAATCACATTGCAAGTCAATTACCTCGAGTTGGATATCAGCAGGCATATCAGAAGCCTTGACTGTAAATGGCGAGCGAAAAAATGCAAATTCATTTTCAAGTTCACTAAAGATCTGAAACCTCCGCTCAAACTCTTGCAACAATCCTGTTATTTTGTCCTTGTATTGATCCAAATCAGCATTAAGACCAGTCACATGCATAGCTGTGAGACATGGAAAATGAGAGGTGTCACCGTTAGACAGCTGTGTCTCCCAAAGTGACAGTTTCAACTTGAATGATCGTATGTTTTCATAATACTGAGTGACAACTTTTTTGCGGCCCTGCAACATTTTGTTAAGATTATTGAGATGCTGTGTAATATCCACCATAAAGGCAAGATCCTGCACCCATTCTAGGCATTTAAGTTCCTTTACTGGGTTGCCCTTTTTCTCCATGAACTGTCCAATTTCCTCTCTTAATTCAAAGAAGCGCTTGAGTACGACACCTCGGCTTAACCACCGTACTTCAGTGTGGTATGGTAGGCCAGCTGGAATGTCATTACCACTGAGAAAACAGTCAAAGTGACGGTGATTCAAACCTCGTGCTCTAATGAAATTTACAGTTTGCACAACCACACTCATAACATGGTCCATTTTTAGTGTTTTGCAGCACAACGCTTCCTGATGCAAAATACAATGAAATGTCCAAAAGTCTTGTCCTCCATCCGTGGCCTGCACTTTCTCTCTCAACTTTGTTGCAACACCTGCCTTTCCCCCCAACCACTGATGGGGCGCCATCTGTAGCCAAGCTGACAGCACGGGACCAGTCCACTCCGGCCTTGTCCAGCATTCTAATGAGAGAGCTGAAGATGTCATTTGCTGTTGTAGTGTCCTTCATAGGCACCAACTCGAGGAACTCCTCAGTGATGGTCAAAGTCTCATCAACACCACGAATAAATATGGCCAGTTGAGCAACATCTGTAACATCGGTGCTCTCATCAATTGCAACTGAAAATGCAATAAATGACTTGATTTTGTCATTCATTTGCCGGCCCAAGTCTCTTGAGAGATCTTCAACCCTATCTGCAACAGTGTTCCTTGATAGACTAATGTTGGCAAAGGCAGGTCTCTTTTCAGGGCACACAACTTCTGCAGCCTTCAGCATGCATGTTTTCACGAACTCACCATCAGAAAATGGCTTGGATGCTTGCACCAACTCGTTAGCCATAAGGTAGCTAGCTTTCACTGCTGCATCACTGACCTCACGGATGCGAGTAAATGCAGACTGCTGTTTTTTCAGACCACTTAATAATTCGTTTATCTTCTCTTTTCTTAGTTGTCCTTGCAAATGGTGATATTTTTCTTCATGATGAGTCTCATAGTGGCGCCGAATATTATATTCTTTGAGCACTGAAACTTGTTGATTACATACCAAGCACACTGGTTTTGTATTCACCTCTGTGAATAAATAATACTGAGTCCATTTTTCCTGGAAAACTCTGCACTCTGTGTCCACTTTTCTTCTTTTTGACAAAGACATTTTGGTAATGGGGGTGTCAGTCGAATTTCTCGGACCATGCAAGATATGATGCTTGGGTGAAAGAAGTGACTACCAGACTGCCCAAGTTATGTGCAACAGCTGCAGTAACAGCTCCTGTTGGGGCAATCGTCGATAAACTCGTACGTGTATGGAACAGGGATCGCCGTACGGAAAAAGATCAGACTACACTCGAATCACAGAACGCAATTCCGATTTTTTTTTTTTTTTTAGAGAGAGATGTTGAGATTATGCTACATGGTACAGGCAGTATGATACATGGTACGTACAAAGACCCTCATTTATGATACATGTACCATAATTATGGTGCGCATGGCAACTCTGCCGCCAGCTCAAGGTGTCAGTGAGTGAAGCTATCTAGCGATGTGATTGGTGGAAACTAAGTTTTGATCTAAACTTGGCTGCAAAGCGCTAAAATGAATAAATAAATTGGTAAATAAATAAATAAATAAATAAAAAACGAATTAAAAAATATATAAGTAGATGAATGAATGAATAGATAAGTAGGTGAATAAATAAAAAAATAATAAATAGAAAAAATTTGACAAATAAAATGACAAATAAATAAAAATACTGTATTGTGAGGTGTGTGAGTGTGTGTGTGTGTGTGTGTGTGTGCATGTTTGTTTTTTGTTTGTGTGTACGCGCACACATTCATCAGCAGTTCATATATGAAGAGAGAGAAAGAGAAATCATATCCTGAAAATTAAAATTAGATTCTGATACTCTATTTAATTTGCATCAAAATTAAAAAGCAAATATGATGATGAAAGTTTGATTTGATCTTTAGGTCTTTTTTTTTTACAATCGGGCATGCGGATAGTTGGGTACACGACGGTTATAGAATCTGTACAGAGTTCACTTGAATTTCATAATACTATATAATTACATAATCAGTAGGCTAGCTCTAACAATGCAGTTTATATTTTGAAAAATCAGTAGACAACCTAAGTTAACGTATACACAACTTTCAACGTCATATATATATATATATATATATATATATATATATATATATATATATATATATATATATATATATATATATATATATATATATATATATATATATATATATATATATATATATATATTTTTTTTTTTTTTTTTTTTTTTCATCCTCAGAAATTTATTCCCTACAAGTCCTGGGCCGGATTAAACCATCTCGCGGGCCGGATCCGGCCCGCGGGCCGTATGTTTGACACCCCTGATCTAGAGTATTCCACTCCAATCTGTCTACTAATGAAGTGGAACAAATAGACAGGTCTACAGATGATAGGGTTCCATGAGTTTTTGAAAAGTATGTTAGGGTTTCAATTTCATTTAAACAACAATAGTTGTAATTAAGTATTAGATTTTCTATGTCTTTACCTGCTCTATCTGCATCTATGATACTGGCATCCCATAAAGGGTGGTGAGCATTAAAATCACCTAAAACTAAAATAGGTTCATTGAACTGTAATAAAATGTTTGATAAATCAGCCATATCATAATTTTCATTAGGTTGATTATAAAGATTGCAGACTAGAAAGCTAGATTTGTTTGTTAGATGCAGGCGAATTGAAGAAATTTGAAATGAATTACTATTAACTGTAATTTTATCATACGTTACACGATTATGAATATATATTGCTGTTCCTAACTTGCCTTCTCCTGAAACGGAGGAGGCTAGAAAGTAATTACATATTGATGGAACTGGATCATTAACATGTTGTAAACATATGCACATTGGTTCATGTTGTTTTAGGAGTCTTTGTATTTCACCCAAGTGCATTCTTGTTTTCAAACCGTTTATGTTCCATTGAATAATAGTATATTTGAATGGGATGAAAGTTAAATGATTTTATATAGTTGATTATTAACTTTTTCAAAAATTTTTAAACAATGGGTAATTATTCCCTTAATTAGATTTAATTTTCTTTTTGGTTTTTGACATTTCTGTGTAAACTTCTGAATCAATAGATAATTTAATTTCTTCTTGTCTGGCTAAGAAATTGTCTAATACTGCTATTTTACTCTCACGATAATACGAGTATAGCAAGTGTCTAATACACATACAAGCTTTGGTATGTAATTCTAGCTGACTTGAGGTATTATCTTTTCTAGTTAAGAAATCCCTTAATTACGTTTATCAATTTTTCCATATTTAAGGCTTTCGTTTCTTTGCAATATTGCAAAAAGCACTTATGGCATCCACACCGTTCATGGTGAGGTTCAGTTTGTGGTGTTATACCTTCTTGGCTACACTGTTGACACTCGCAATTATCATTTTGCCTTCCTTGGATTGATTGAATTTTGTCTTGAAATTTACTTGGAAACACTGGTGAAGGACGTATTTCATCAATGTTATCTAAATTAGTGGATGTTTTCCTGTTGAGTTTGGGCATTTTCTTCTTGTTGGTGTCATTAGTGTTAACCTGAGTTTTTGGGGGAGAAATTATTTCTCTACCTTGTTTTCTTCTTGTTTTGTCAGCATGGTTTTCTTCCTCTTCAGAGTCTATTGATTGCAATTCTTCATCTTTCATTTGTATTTCATAAGGGTTGTTTATTAGTACTGTGTTACTAGATTCTCCAAGAGACTTTGTTAATTTCTATGTCTGTTGACCTTGTCGTTTCTTTATCATTTGCTTTTTCAGGTATTTTAACATTTTTCTTGGGTAATACTTTTTCTACAGCATCTCTATATGATTTATTTCTAGTAGGGTCCATTAAACCTCTTGATTTCAATTCTTGTTTTCCTTCTGGAATTGACATGCCAGACCTGCTTATTAATAATTTTAGTTCAGTGTTATGGATGTAGAATGGGCATATCTTTGATCTGGCATGGTGGTCTTGCCCACAATTACAACATTTTGATGCTCCACAGTTCCAAGTAGTTTCGTGATCTTCTGAGCCGCAGAATGCACAAACTGGATCGTTTCAACATTTGCTTATAGTGCGACCATATTTAGAGCAGTTTGTACATTGAAGAGGCTTTGGTATATGGGGTAATACCTCTCTTCTCTGGCCTTCTATTTTATTATTAGGTGGAAGAGTGTGGCCTTCAAATTTAATTTTAGCTATTCTCAATTTTTTACCATGATGCCTTTTATTTGGGATTTCATATACTTTTACGTTTACAATATTGGGATATCTAATTTTTAATGAGTTCAGTAGTAATGTCTCATCTGGTAGGCCATCACTATCACTGTTGGGTGGTAACATTCCTGTTCCCTCAATACTGTTCAACTTGTCATGTCTTTGGACCGTGACTTTTATTCCATTCATATTATTAAGCTTTTGATAAGTTTCCGACTGAATTTTTGTGGTAGCTTCAACTATCCATTCTTTTCTTGTTATAGATCTAAATGTCATTTCTTTGGTCGGGTACTGAGTTAATAGAATATTTTCAAATTTAGCAGCGGTCAGTTCGGTATCTGTTTTAAAAACCAAGTATCTTGGCCAACCGTCATATCCAAATAATGAATCGAAGTGTATCAATGTAGGGTCTGGTCTATATTTAGGTCGTCTATTTCGAATTCTGTTAATAGTTTGTTTTTTCATTTGCTACTGGTACAGTTTCCTTTTGTGGCACTGAGTATGGTTCCATAGTCATTATGTTAGATATGGGTATGGGTCTAGAATTATTAACTTCTTTATTTACGCTTTCCTGAGCCAGTTCCAAGTCCGATCTAGGGTCGTCAACAGGAGTTAATGTATGATCCATAGATACGAGTATCTATGTTATTTCTGCCAGGTAGTCCTCCGCCCACCATATTCCCAAGTAAAATGGAGCCCAACAAGGGAGGGATGTGTTATGCGACTGTAAGTGGCCACCCCTAGAGGCTACAACCTGGTTATACACATGGCTTCCAGAACTTGAGGCATCATCAGTCCGTCGAAATCAGACACAGCTCTGGGAGCCATGTTTGACATAAGACTTTCCCCTCGCTCGGGCACGTCAGGTACTCGTATTCTACGGGTGGAGAGGCATGTTAGTCCTCTTCACCCTCCATCAAATCAGAGGAGCAGTCAGAGCCGTAATCCAATTGAGGTCCAGTGTTATCAACTAATGGTCATTCTTGATAGGGGAAGAAGATAGGGACTGAAAATGGAGAAGGCTTGAAAGTGGACCGAACTTAGTCTGGATGCTCAGAACTGACCAATGTAGCATAGTTAGACCTGCCAGGGTAGGGTACTACCCCACTACCATAGCCCAGTTCGTCCTTGCAGTACACAAGCCCCACCACCACATCAAGGTGTCGGGCCATTGGTGGGAAAAATTAAGTTAAGTATATCTTAGTTTAACCAGACCACTGAGCTGATTAACAGCTCTCCTAGGGCTGGCCCGAAGGATTAGATTTATTTTTACGTGGCTAAGAACCAATTGGTTACCTAGCAACGGGACCTACAGCTTATTGTGGAATCCGAACCACATTATAGCGAGAA
Organism: Macrobrachium rosenbergii; assembly: GCA_039081455.1. Lineage (NCBI taxonomy): Eukaryota > Metazoa > Arthropoda > Malacostraca > Decapoda > Palaemonidae > Macrobrachium > Macrobrachium rosenbergii. Next base: position 842,891 of record JANJGK010000022.1, read on the forward strand.
ATGAATTTCTATCACCAGAAACAAATTCCTCTTGTTCTTCACTGGCCGCTCGGAGATTCGAACTCACGACCAACAGAGTGGTAGTTGAGAACGGAAACCGCTCACCCAGCGAGGAACATTGGTGGGGGTCAGGTCAATAAATCTGTTCCAGTTCGTGTTCGTGAAATGTTTTAACTTTCACTTTCTTTGTGTGCTTTCTCTTTTCAGTATAACTTTCAACCATAAGCGCTTTCGTTATGAGGCATAACATAGATATAACAGAGTAATCAGTGTAACTAATAATCCAATCGTTCATTATATCCAAAATTCAGCAGTACAAAAGTTAATGGCCCTTCTCATTGTCGATAAATTCCTGGTGGTTTGGACTCCAGTAAGCCTCCATTTTCCCAGATGAGATCATATCATTGAAATGGCCAGAGGGAAATTCAAATATATATATATATATATATATATATATATATATATATATATATATATATATATATATATATATATATATAAAATGGGGGAGTTCATCATTAATACGATCATGAGGGAAAGATTCGCCAGTATGATCGGCATATGATCTATAGTAACTATTGGGCTCTCATTTGTCGCTTCAGTGAACATTGCATGCTTCATAATTCTCTATTAATTTATGAGATGAGGTTCATATTTTAGTTTTACTTTTCCGGTTTTAATTTTTAATAATTCGTGAAGAAGAGTTTCTTGTTTTAACACCGTTCCTATTTATTTCTGTTCGTTTACTACCTTAAAACGTGCCTTTTATACATTATTTTTCTTAACTTTCTTACCCTCGGAAATTGTTTTCAGTTATTTGGACGTTCTCCCTCACACACACACGTATATATATATATATATATATATATATATATATATATATATATATATATATATATATATATATATATATATATATATATATATATATATATATATATATATATTGTTACAGACTGGACTGGTTTTGATGAGAATTTACACACAAAATTATAATTGATGCTGCCACGAACCCAAGGGAGTCCAGTTTGTAAACAAAAAAAGGAGTTAATGAAGACTTACCTCAGAATTTTCCTGAAGTTATAATTTAGGGTGGAAGGTCGCCATATTGGAATTTAGAATTCTTTGCCAATTTACAGTGGTTTATTCAGGGAAACTTAACAAATTAACATTAATAAATTAACAGTTAGACACCATACCACATGATCACTGAGGGACAGATTCAAAATAGGCACAGTAACGATAACGACATGAATTGGCAAACAAATAAGTGGATAAAACGGGCCAATCTACAATAATCAGTCAATGATAGTGATCACTTTCAGTCTGCCCTGGCTGCGTGGAATAATAATGTCTATGATGGGGTTCTTAAATACGACACATAAATTATCCTAGAAGGTGCTTTTGATGAAAGCCCGTAAATATGATCTGAGTCTCAAAATAGCGAGTGCGTTAACAATGGACACGTAATTATACGCACCCAAAGTTAACTACCGCTTGGTTATTTTTACTTAAACCACTAGAATAGCCCTTAGATTGCACTGGTGGAGGGATAAATGATTGTTTTCGGGATCGTTACTCGAATTCAAAGTACGTAAATGGCAAGGCAGGGGATACAGGCAAGATTTGGCCAAAGGGAAGATTGTTCGTGGAGGAATAGGTTAAAAGTTAAACAGAGAGGGAAATTAAGGAGTGTAGTACAAGGGACAGGGCTGGCTAAATGACTACTTGCAACGTACGAACCTGTTCAGATTGTGATTGGCGCCTCCAATCGAATTGGCTGTCGTTGAATCGCCACGCCAGCGGAGAAAGGAGCATCCGCTCGAGATGGAGTCAGGGAGTTCTCTCTCTGCTTTTTGGAAAACAGAGCGCATTCGGCGTTGGGGGGTTGGGGGTGGGTGCCCAGCTGTACCTGCAAGCAAGCCAAGAAAGCCAGCAAGGAGGGTATGGGAAAAGCACACTTATCTTAATATGCCTATAGAAGCAAACTTACCTGTTCCACCAGCCCTTAAATGCCCTTCTGCCCTTCCTAATCCCTACATGGCTTCCCCATCGCGCAATGGGGGAAAGGGGGTTGGGAGTATTGTTTTCGCATCGTACGATTCTTAAGGGGGGCCAGGTGAGGAATATTGACGCCTAGCGGTTGTGTACTGGCTCAAAAGCGCGGGTTTCCCCAAGACGCCAATTCAAAAGACAGAGGAACAAAATATTAATTCGAATTTGATTGCTGAAATTACTTTACAAGGGAGGGAGGGAGGAATGTTTATTCTTAACAATATATATATATATATATATATATATATATATATATATATATATATATATATATATATATATATATATATATATATATGGTGAAATATGTTTCGTTTTAGATTTACTGTGTATATTCAGTCATAGTGTGATGAAGCGAAAGGGAGCTACAGAGTGGTACTTGGACGGTGACACAGATGCAAAATCACTGCAGTCAGCAGATGTTTCAATTGTCTCAGCTGTTTTGGCTCGAAAGAACACACAATATTGCAGCTGGTATGTGAGGCAGCCGACCGAGTTGGTATGCAAGTACGTAAGTTCGTGCGTTAGAAAAATGGAGATTGTGTGTCTAATTGTGCCAAAAGTTAGGTCTGATTGATTATTATCTAGCCAAGAGCGATATCGTCCAGACGTGGCTTTGTGTGCTCCGATCTCTTAGAAACCGGCAGTTAAGGTAAATCCAGACTTCTCTTTTTTCTGTGTGGACTCTGAACTAGTGAATTTACCATATCCAAGACACTTGTGAATTTGTGGGAAGAATTGGACATAGGCATTTATGTCACTTCAATATTATATGTTATTGTGTTCTGATTTGACATTGATTAACCATGCATTTTAGATTTTCATTATTATGTCATATGCTTGTGTACTGTATTTGTGGGAGATTACGGTTTGTTTAATTCTCAACAGATGTCTGTGGTGATGTCTGTGGGGATACTGTGGATGCTGTGGTGATAGAGAAAGAACACTGCAATCTTTGCAGTTAGTGGTTGTTTTCAATGTGGTTGACTTTAAGACTAGACGAATAATGTCTAAGATGGAGTGTGTGGGAGTTTTGAGTGAAAAGGCGTTCAGCCAGAGTAAGGTTAAATCTTGAATTAGACTATTTTGACTTGGTAATTCATTTATTATGCATTTTAATTTTCTTTTTGTTAATTCATTACTTGTTGGGTTTTGTTTGATAATAAATCCATTTACGTAGGAAAGATTGTGTTTCCTTAGAATATCCATTTTGAGAGAGATGTGTTGAGTACCAGAGAGAGAGAGAGATGTGCGGGTTGAGTCCGAGAGAGAGAGGGTTGCTAGTTACCACGTTTTCTGAAGATAGGCCGCAAAACACGTTACGTAGCATTTCTAAAGAGATGTTTAATCTGTAGGTGTAACATATATATATATATATATATATATATATATATATATATATATATATATATATATATATATATATATATATATATATATATATACACTGTATATATACACTGTATATATACACTTTTGTATCTGCATAGGGAGTCATGCATATTACCATCTTGCATAGAGACAAAAACTTAACCAAGTAATGTCCTGAGTGGGTTCATCCGTGTCCCTTTCTTTCACATTCAGCGTCCACACTTAACTTTCTTAAAGGAGAC
>JANJGK010000022.1:849158-889158 GCA_039081455.1 Macrobrachium rosenbergii
ACCAAGCGAAGGAAAGTGACAATCCTTGTGTGTATTATCTTATGATTATCTTTCCTTCAGAGCAGTGCTTAACCTGAAACTGGTGAATGAAATGAGAAGGACGAATGATGAGTAAACGACACATGGAAAATGAATGATTTCATTTACTCAAATGATACAGTTTCCTGCGCTGTGGGACACGAATTCTGACGTGCTGCGTTTTCTAGAGCTATACCAGATAACATGATATTTTTAAAGGTGACCAGATTAACTAAAGCGATTTTCAATGACGACAATTGTTTCTCGGCTGAAATACATAATCAAGAGCCCAGAGCGAGAGAAACTATGCAGAGGAGAGCAGGTCATTTCTGAAAGAACAATGAAATCAACAAGATTCGAGATAAGAAGTGCCAGTGGTGACAGCAAACCCGAGGACAGCGAACTCGAAACTGCAGATTCATAAATTGTTAAGTGATGAATGTTACTGAATCAGATGATGAAATGCTGAGCTGATAGTTCTTCTTTCCTCAGAATCTAAAAGACGAAAGCCACACAAAAGCTGTATCGCGAATGGCCTTTTGTTCAACGATACAAGTCCAAAGGATATAGTCACTCATCTTTGTCAAGTGTAAAATATAGCATCCAGTCAGTGGCTGGTTCCTTTAAAATGACAAAAGAAACACACACTCACACACACACATAATCAGATCATAGAAACGATAAGTGATAAAAAAGTCAGTTTTCTATAACACCAGACGTGAGAATTGAAATCAGCAAAGTCTCTTTCATTCGGTGGTCAAACTGACACAGACTAACAAACTCCTTCTTGCCTTTCCTCAAACAGCACACGGCATGCTATTTAAAGAAACACTCCACCACGACGTCAAGAAGAAAATATAAATATACAAATCCTACGATTACACCTGCCAAGGATACACCCAAAGCAACCTAACACAGGAATTTCTTGACAGAGGTGAATAAACATTCTAAATATCGATTGATTAAACCCTTCCTGAATATCCATGCCTATCAACTAGGCCTTCATAACGGAAAACTAAACAGTCCATGAAGCAGATCACATTCCTGGCAATAATAAAACTTCTATCTCCTATGGTTGTTGAAGGCCTTAAGCATTAGCTAAGAGCCAACCTATTAGGAGCACCAATCTCCCTTGAATAGTCTGGTGAAACCGCTGCCATTTTCATACCAAGCTGGCCAAGGCACCAACCAACCGTTAATATGTGAACACTAGAAAGGAACAGGTTCTTTCTAATTGGAAATAGCAAATATGACGAGAGTGAATCAAATAAATGAAAGAAGAGAATGCAAGTATTATCGTTATATTGCTCGCAACCGGGTTGATCAAATGAGGTAGAGGGAGAAGCAGTTTAAGCAGCCCAAGAGAAGTAAATGGCATGCAAGAATGGAAAATTGAATAGAACTGATTTTATTACAGGAAGTAAACACAGCACTGAGAAAAGGCTTCTGCTGATAGATCAGAGAAGGCATCCTTGATACTATATACTCGTACACTGCTGGAAATGATCTGACGGTGAGGGATAGAAAGAGGATGATGAAAAATCCAGGATAATAAAAACTTGAAGACTGAAGGATGGAAAAGTCTGAAAGGAGTGTACATCAAGAAAAGTGTCTGTAAATAGAGCATAACAAGAGTGAGTGTGACACAGTGGACGGGACATCGAGAGACATGGTGGAAAATCAAGACATACAAAGGTCTACAGGAGAGAAAAAGACATCCTTCTCAAGCTATAAGAATAGAGAAGGGAGGCTACACCAAAAGACAAGTGGCAAGGACAAAGAAAATGGGAGGAACTGAATCAGATCAACAACACAGCAGAAGGAAAAGAAATGTTCAGAAGAGGATATGTCAAGGAAAGATGAGAATGGACACACATTGAAAAGAAACCCAATCAAACACTACAAGAGTGTTTTGAAAATCGGCTGAATGAAGGAAATGAAGACAAACTAGAAGGTGCTGCATGATGAAGTGACCAGTAGAGAGTATACCATTAAAGAGATTAAAAAGTGGGCAATTTCCAAGGCCCATCAGGAATAACACGCCAGTGAGCCGGTCTTTGATAAGCTGACCAGAAAATAGAAAAATCCGATAAAGAAATGGATAGGTCCACAAGTGTGCGGAGAGAGTGTGACAATGAGAACCTACAAAGCAGATGGGGATGGAACGAAATGCTAAAAATTTAGAAGAATTTGGCTTACTTGTAGATCTTGAAAAGATACAGAAGAGCAGGACACTCAAGGGACCATTGCGAAGGCAGAGGCTACCAAAAAAAAACCAACTTAAACAAAACAGATCTTATGCCATGGTGACTGAAAAGAAACCAAAGGAAAGGGTTCAGTCAGGAAAGTGGCCATGTGACTGCTGTTGGGAAAAAGGTGGGTGTGAAATCTATAGTATAGATGATGTCCCAGGAGATACTAGGAATTACATAATATACAAAAAGGAAGGGACTCACTATGACCAAAATACATATCATCATGGAGGTGAGACACCATACTGTGTTCAAAAGGCAGGTCTTGGGAGAGAAAAAACATGTCACCATGGGGACACTGGTTTGTTAAGAAGTACTAAGAATTTAGTACCGACGAGAAGAACCCTGTACAGTATTGATGAAATGGAAAACTGTTGCTATGTAAACACTTATGATTCATTTATGAGTCTTGTATAACTCGTGTTGCAGCAACACAGATCTCTGACAAAAGTATAATGAGGGCTTCGAAAGGCATCATGATTAAATAATGCTAAGATTCATAGCCAAAGTGCAGTGGTAAGAAGATAATGCAAATGATGTTCAGAGGCTGTAGAACAGACTGAGATGGTTTGGAGCATATCAGACGGTATGATAAGGAACAGCTGCTCAAATCAGCATTAAATAAGGAAGCAACAGAAAATAAGTAGCAAAACTACAAGGAAATAGCAGAAACAAGAGATAGGTCAGATAGGGATTCTGCCGGAATGTGCACCAAATAGAGAGGAGTGGAGGCAACCCCAACTAAGTCTGGGGAAAAGCTGACATAAAATAATGATGATGATGATGATGATGATGATGATGATGATGATGGCATTACCTTTCTAATGTGGAAGAAGATCACAACCTTTGTGGAGCTGATACACCATAATACTTTGACGCCCTCCTTTCCGTTCACTGAAAAAAATAACACAGTCATTGCTTTGAGAAGCCTCTCTCAGCAGAAGTACAGGAACGCCTTATCCAATAATGATTAAAATAAAGGGAAAATGTTTCTCTCTAGGCTTGACTTAAGCTTGTTCTAGTTTGCTCTAAGAAACTAATTCACTAACTGTGCTTTACTAATTTAGTTCTAAGTAAACTAGGTTCATACTGAATCTTCTTAACGTTTGTAAAACTCTTAGTTTCCTCTACATATTTCAGAACGGTCAAAACACAGAGCAAACTGAAAACTTTCCAAATTAATTTATTTTTGCTCGAAAGGAAAAGAGCAGACTATAACCACCACAACATAAGTCACTGAGTTCGTGTGAAAGATATTTTATGATAACTGAATGACACTGTTACAGGAGAAGCAGCACCACTTGAACACTTACAGACTCTTGCAAAACTCACTAAGGGACACTGACTCTCAAAGGACATCCAACCCATTACTTCTTCATGTCCTTCCACTATTCAGAAGTATTCCTTTCACGTTCAGATTCACACATCCTACGATTGCCTATGGTATATGAATATACGTTGTACAACTCAGTTCTTTACCTACAGTCTACTTCATTACCTTCATTATTCATAGAACTGTCTGTCTGTCTGTCTGTCTTGCTTTCTTGAAATCTTCAGCTGAAAACCCCTTATGGACAGAGTCAACAGACAACAATAAAGCCATGAGGGCTCCAAAGAGAAATCAGCCTTCACACAGACAAGTTATATCGATGAATAAACCAATATGAGGGAATAGAAAAAACCAATACACCTGAATTCAGGAGACGTGGGCAGGAAGCAGGAAAGAGCCAGTAATTCGAAATTAGGTTCTTTTCCTATTTCAGTTGCCTGTTTTTGGATAACTGTTTTGCTACAATATGAAAGTAATTTTCTGTGCCAAGGCTAATAATATCATGGACACACTAAAGCCACTATTTAGCCCTTGGACTTTGCACCACCTTCTTCCCTGATTTGAAATGGCTTCCAACATTTTCTTGCGTCAGATCAATTAGCATTTGATCAGCCTTTATGAAGCCGCCTTGGCCTTCACTGTAACCAAGGCGGCTTGATAGGAGACAAACTGCTTACATTACACTTTTGGTCAAAAGTTTCTAAACCTACAATTCTTTTGGCAAGGTGACTAACTTCATCTCTGAATTTAAACGTCAGTAGAACTACTGTATCTAAGTTACAACGCTTCTGTCAGAGAGTTCTTACTTAAAATTTGCATTAGTGTGATTCAGTGCGGAACTTTGATCCTAAAGTAATAAGCTTGGTAAAATGTCTAAAACTGTGCCCAAATGAAGAGGTGTCCTTTCCCGTGGTTTGAAAATATCCACTAACTAAGAGAGTAAGACAATACTAAGCAAGCACGAATTCTGTTGTTGTAAACTTTTGATGTTTCAGGCAAATTATACTGCTACAAGGAACGTTAGACAATAAGAGCTTCTCTTTAAATAAAAATTAGTTATATTAGATCATTTTACCTGCATACACCATCACCATCGACTTTTGCGACAACTACATATGTTAAAAGGTGAAAGGAAGACTCAGAACAACAGCAATAATTCGATTATTCTATTATAAATACCATAGTGTCTACAATAGGGATAAATCATATGCAGATATTACTTGGATTAAATTATTTTGTTGGTCACCAACATTCATCCAAGGACGGGAACTTGATATACCAGTTATTGTATATAATTATCTTCCACAGAAGTGAAGGGATTTTAAGTATGTCGGTTGAGGATCTGTTAGGAACAATCGTTTGTCGATTGTTCCCTTGGTGGATTGTCGCCTCCTTTTGTTGTTTTTGTGTCTTTCTTGCTGGCGAGCTGTCGTCTGGTGAATGGCGTCAGACTTCGTCAGTCAGGTTCGTAGCAGCAACAAGTCAGGTTCGTAGCAGCAACGAGTTAGGTTGAGGGCAGCAGCAAGCCAGTTGGAGTAGCAGCAGCAGCAGATATCCGTACCTGAGAGTCAGGTCCCGGCAGCAGACCAGCAGAGAGTATTTGAGGACGAGATGGTTGCCGTGTCGGCTCTGTCATGGTCGTCGTAATTAGAGGAGGACGTCAGTACGTTTCTTGGTGGGCGAGATGGTTGCCGTGTCGGCTCTGTCATGGTCGTCGTAATTAGAGGAGGACGTCAGTACGTTTCTTGGAGGACGAGATGGTTGCCGTGTCGGCTCTGTCATGGTCGTCGTAATTAGAGGAGGACGTCAGTACGTTTCTTGGAGGGCGAGATGGTTGCCGTGTCGGCTCTGTCATGGTCGTCGTAATTAGAGGAGGACGTCAGTACGTTTCTTGGGGGACGAGATTGTAATATATTATCCCAGGTCCAAATAAACGTTGGGGTATATTTTAAGCGTAGTTTATTCCCAGACAAGGATCCATGGTGATACTGACAATTCAGTTACAGAAACTAGACTCGCTGTTATACAGAAGGCATCAGAAAACGTTAACAGTACAAACCATAAATATATAATAAAACCTTAACAGCAGTTCTCCATAATAACAATAAACAACCATTACCATTGAACGGACATACATAATTATACAACAAACGACTCAAGTATACAACAACTTTTTTTTTTTTTTTTTTTGTAACATTACTCGAGTCATCGTACATATACATAAATAATGATTTACAATACAAAGCGTACAGTGTTCTTCCTCAGTCTGTTACTTCTTCTTGGGCCTTCACTTTCGAGTTTGTCTACAGATGTATATGTTTCCTCTTTAATATCGCCGCCATGATATTTTCGAAGGTATCTACGATTACGCCAACAAAGTTTTCCACTTGATGAAAGCCTGATGAAATAGCATCTGTTTCTCGGTCCGACCTTGACGATTTCACCGATCCTATCCCATTCTTTCGTTGCAGCGTCTTGTATTCGGACTTTATCTCCTACGATAAACACTTTAAGATCTGTTGCCGATGCATTGTAACGTGTAGTATTAATCCTCTCTTTCTCTCTCCTCCTCATCTCTGCTGCTTCGATATCCTGACGACTATCAGACATGAGAGCGCTATGGTGAGATGGAACCAAAGATCTGAGATTATGTCCAAACACCACTTGATTTGGGCTACGTCCATCTGCATTAGGGGTGTTCCTTAATTCCAACAAAGCCTCATGAAATCTCTCATCCATCGTTGCATTTTCAAGTTTGGTCAACAGATTCTTCACTTTCTTTACAATAACTTCGGCGTGTCCATTGCTACTGGGAAAATGAGGTGAACTTGGACTCCATTTGATTCCTCTTCCCTTCAAGAATCTCTGAAATTCCGCAGCGCTGAACTGAGGTCCCCCATCTGTACGTATCCGTTGAGGGTAGCCTGTAAGGGACATCATTTTGATCATTGCATTACAAACTTGTTTTGCCGATGGGCTGTTCTTCCATTGTTGGACCATAGGATATCCACTTAGACGATCGGCGTAAGTAAAAAAATGTTGGCCCTTGAGGTAGAACAAATCTGCAGACACACTTTCAAAGGGACGTGTTGGCAAAGGGTCTGTTTTCAGAGTTTCTTTCCCCAGGCTTGGCAAATGGCGTTGACAAACTTCACATTTCTCAATCATTTGTGTTATGTCATTGGTGATACCTGGCCAATATACGCACAATCGGGCTCGCTGCTTTGTTCTGGTTATTCCTTGATGGGCTGCATGTAGTCGTTCCAAAACCTCTTTCCTCTTTTGTTTCGGAATAACTAACCTTTTCCCAAACAGGACAAGATCACCATCTATAGATAATTCATGCCTTATACTTTTATACTGCTTGACACATGGTGGTGAATCCTCATGTTCAACGGTGTCCTCCATTATAGCATGAACCAGCTTTACATAATCTAGATCATTTCGTGCTGTTTCCTGAAGTTCGTCGACAATAAGGTCAACAACTCTTCCGTCATCGTAAAATTCTCTGTCATCACAAACCGATGCAATATAAACAGCCATGACAGTGCGCTCATCACATTCCTCTTCAGTTTGATCTGGATCATCAACAGGTGCTCGGCTGAGACAATCAGCTATAGCATGATCATTTCCCTTCCTCCACTCCAATGTGAACTGAAACTGACTCTGCAAATCAGCCTTTAAATTTTGCAGTTTTACGTTTTCAACCTGGTTCAAAGAGTATTTATTAAAAAGTGGTAGAAGTGGGCGGTGATCAGTGATGACTGTAAAATGAGGGAGACCATGCAAGTATAATTTACATTTCAGTATGGCGTATTTGATAGCTAAGGCTTCAAGTTCTATCATGGAATATCTTGTTTCCACGTCCGACAAAAACCTACTTCCACAGGTGATGAGCTTCCATCCTTCTTCGTGTTTTTGAAGTAAGCTGAATCCAAATCCTTTCAGTCTACTTGCATCCGTCTCCAAACGTGTCATCCTACTGGGATCGAACTGCGCAAGAATCGGTGTTTCAGTTAACAACCCTTTAACTTTCTCAAACGCTTCACAATGTGCTGGTAACCACTGAAACTGATTTTTACTCTTAAGAAGATCTCTCAGCGGTGTGCAAGTAGCACTAATGTGCGAGCAAAATGAGCCCAGTTGATTAACCATCCCCATAAAACTTCGCAGTTCAGTGATGTTTGTAGGAGTTGCAAACTCTGTAATGGCTCTTACTTTATCTGGGTCTGCTTCTCTCCCTTCTGCGGACAAAAGAAATCCAGCAAAACGAACGGATGATCGAGCAAATTTGAATTTAGCTAGGTTCAAAGTTATACCATGCTCTACGCAACGATCAAGAAAAGCACGAACATCCAGTATGTGTTCCTCAAGTGTGCGACTAGCAATAAGAATGTCATCCACAACTTTATGTGTTCGCTCCAAACCGTCTATAGCAAGATCCCCTTTGAAGTTGTAGCTATCACCAGTGCTGATAAAACCCATTGGTGCTCTCTTGTATCTAAACCTACCCCATGGCGTCAGAAATGTTGTCAGATCTCTAGAATCTTCATGCAGTTCCAACTGCCAGTATCCTTTAACAGCATCCAAAACTGTAAAGTACTTTGCATCCAATACAACTTCATTTATGACATCATGTGGGATTTTAGCATTATGTACAATTCTGTGGACTTGGGAGTTTAGCTTCGTAAGGTCAACCGTCATTCTAATTCCACCTGCAGGCTTTGGAACAACAACAATAGGATGACACCATTCAGTTGGCCGATCTCCAACTCGTTCAATAATACCCTGTTTCATCATGTCTTCCAGTTCTTTCTTCACTGCTTCACGTAGTGGGTAACTCACTGGCCTTGCAGCATATATTGCAAAAGGTTTTGCATCTTCCTTGAGTTGGATTTTCATTGGTGGTGTTTTCATAGTTTGCAATTGCCCTTTGGTATTGGAAACTTCTTTGTAAGTGTGCAATATCTGCTTTTCCATAACTTCAATGTCTCGGTCAGTGGACTTTATACAATGACCTAGAGCAGTAACAGATTTATCAATAGCTTCAACCAACTTCTTTGCAGGTAAAGGGAAGTCTTCATGAACAATACCAAGGTTCCTGCATGCACGAAGGGATAGATACATATCATCAAACTTCACATCTCTGCAAAATATTATATTTTCCATGCAATGCATATAACCAATCTTCAGCAACAAGTCAATTCCGCCAATAATTCTCAGTCTCTTCCCATTAACACTCACAAGGTGTTCCTCGTAATTCTGCAGATCCTTCCTCCGTAGTCTAAGAGAATGCAACATCCCCATGCCAGCAACAGTCATCTGGGCACCTGTATCAGCAATCACATTCATCTTAGCAAGATAACCTGTCTTCGGGTGGTGAAATTCAATGGGGAGTACTGGCCGTTCCTGGCCACGAAACGAAATTTCTGCCATATGTTTTACCTTTCCAAATTTTGGTGACAGTGCAGCTTCTTTTCCCTTCTTTTGTTTTTCGCAAACTTTACTAAAATGTCCAGAGAATCCACAATAGTGGCAGGTTTTCCCTACTGCAGGACACAATCTGCCAGTCTGGTGAGGTGGAAAACCGCACTTCCGACATTTCAGTCGCTCCTCTTTAGGTGATCCACGGTGAATCCTTCGGTTAGTACTCCTGCTTCTACCACGCTGCTTGAATCTGGCTGCATTAATGGCACTTTCTGTACTGAGACGCTTGTCTTCTCTCTCTGCTAACTCGCGGTTACGGCAAAGAGAAATAGTGTCAGCAAGGCTAAGAGTGGGTTTTTTACTTAAAAGCTCTTGTCTCGTTTCCTCGTCTCGTACACCAGATACAATGAGGGTAGTGATCCACTCATCAGAAGTCATATCTGCAAGGTTGGCGTCCTCTGCTCGCTCACGAAGATCAACTAAAAAGTCATCAAAAGACTCACCAGCATCTTGCTTTCTTCTGACTAATTTGTATCTGTCCACTGTAACATTCCGCTGGTCCTTGAGATGCTTTTTAATTTGCTCAATTACCTCATTCAGCGACAAAGCCGTGTCTAAAGGAATCTCAACCGCATGACGAACCCGTTGTAGGAAATCAGGCTTGCAAAACGACCAAAAGGTGGCTATTTGATCCTCCCTAGGTTTCTCACTCAGCTTTGCAACTTGAGCATAGTTCTTCCAACTGGCTTCCCACCTTTTAAATGATTTTAAGGTAACACCATCCTCAAGCAACTCTGGAGGCCGTATAGAAATTTTCGCAGGAATATTTCGACGGGGTTCCCCAGGAGTATCTTCTGCCCCACTAGGGGTAGTAGATCCAAATCGGTTAAGAAGAGCAGTAAGTTCACGATCACGACGTTCCTGTTCACGATCCCGACGTTCCTGTTCACGATCCCGACGTTCCTGCTCGCGCAAAAATCGATCCTCCTGAAGTTTCATCTGCTGTTGCAGCATTTGCACCATGATCATCATTGAATCACTTGAACCTGTATTTGCGTCCTCATGTTTCATGCTTCCGTCATCCGTTTCAGTCCTTTTAGCCTTTCTAATAGCACCTTGGAGGAGGCTGTTCAGTCTCACTGTACTGTCCTTGGGGCTGAAAGGCACATTCAAAACACGGAGATAATTCACAATCTCGTCACGAGTAAGCTGCTGAATGTCCTCTTTCGTTAAAAGGAGTGCCTCTTCACCGAGTTCCAATGCAGTAGCCATTGCAAGTCTTCCTTTCCAACGGTGTATTTCGCCACGTAGACCTCGAGACTCACTGCGCCATGTAATATATTATCCCAGGTCCAAATAAACGTTGGGGTATATTTTAAGCGTAGTTTATTCCCAGACAAGGATCCATGGTGATACTGACAATTCAGTTACAGAAACTAGACTCGCTGTTATACAGAAGGCATCAGAAAACGTTAACAGTACAAACCATAAATATATAATAAAACCTTAACAGCAGTTCTCCATAATAACAATAAACAACCATTACCATTGAACGGACATACATAATTATACAACAAACGACTCAAGTATACAACAGAGATGGTTGCCGCGTCGGCTCTGTCATGGTCGTCGTAATTAAAGGAGGACGTCAGTACGTTTCTTGGAGGGCGAGATGGTTGCCGTGTCGGCTCTGTCATGGTCGTCGTAATTGGAGGAGGACGTCAGTACGTTTCTTGCGGACGAGATGGTTGCCGTGTCGGCTCTGTCATGGTCGTCGTAATTGGAGGAGGACGTCAGTACGTTTCTTGCGGACGAGATGGTTGCCGTGTCGGCTCTGTCATGATCGTCGGTACTGGAGGAGGACGTCAGCACTGTGCTTGAGGACGAGATGGTTGTCGTGTCGGCTCTGTCTTTGTTGTCCTGCAGTGTTCCTGTCGAGCAGTTGGTGGCTGCTTTGGTGTTTATCAGTATTTCCCTGAGTGAATTTATAATGTTCCATTATCGTTTATTTATTAAGATTGTTTATGCTGCTTGTGTATTTGTTTGTATTATGTTGACTGTATTAATTAATTTTGCTTTTGCTGCTCTTGTATTTGTTTGATTTTATGTATTACGCTCCCAGCTATTAAGTAATTTTGCTGCTCAAATGTTAATTTATTTGAAGTTTAAATTGCTTGTATTTTGCTGTCCTTTAAGTAATTAATTCATTTGTAGTAATGTTCATTTTATTATTTACTCTAAACTGAACCTGACTCACTGTAAATATGTAAATAACTAATTTGGAATAAACTAATATTAAGGTAACTTTTTTTTGTATTTGTTCTGCTCCTCCCTCCTTTGTTTGTCACCTCTCGTCAGTCATTATAGCCCAATTGCTTGTTTATTTTGAAGAACCTGTTGATCTCGAAAAGCGAGATCATAATATTGGCGACCTTGCCAGGATTGGTTCTGTTTTGGCTGGCGGGGGTGTGGCAGCATCGGGGGAGAGTATTTTGTTTGTAAAAAAAAAAAAATTTTATTGTAAATTTTTTTTTTCTGTTAGGTGGGGAGGTGTTAGGAACAATCGTTTGTCGATTGTTCCCTTGGTGGATTGTCGCCTCCTTTTGTTGTTTTTGTGTCTTTCTTGCTGGCGAGCTGTCGTCTGGTGAATGGCGTCAGACTTCGTCAGTCAGGTTCGTAGCAGCAACAAGTCAGGTTCGTAGCAGCAACGAGTTAGGTTGAGGGCAGCAGCAAGCCAGTTGGAGTAGCAGCAGCAGCAGATATCCGTACCTGAGAGTCAGGTCCCGGCAGCAGACCAGCGGAGAGTATTTGAGGACGAGATGGTTGCCGTGTCGGCTCTGTCATGGTCGTCGTAATTAGAGGAGGACGTCAGTACGTTTCTTGCGGACGAGATGGTTGCCGTGTCGGCTCTGTCATGATCGTCGGTACTGGAGGAGGACGTCAGTACGTTTCTTGCGGACGAGATGGTTGCCGTGTCGGCTCTGTCATGGTCGTCGTAATTGGAGGAGGACGTCAGTACGTTTCTTGGGGGACGAGATGGTTGCCGCGTCGGCTCTGTCATGGTCGTCGTAATTAAAGGAGGACGTCAGTACGTTTCTTGGAGGGCGAGATGGTTGCCGTGTCGGCTCTGTCATGGTCGTCGTAATTGGAGGAGGACGTCAGTACGTTTCTTGCGGACGAGATGGTTGCCGTGTCGGCTCTGTCATGGTCGTCGTAATTAGAGGAGGACGTCAGTACGTTTCTTGGGGGACGAGATGGTTGCCGCGTCGGCTCTGTCATGGTCGTCGTAATTAGAGGAGGACGTCAGTACGTTTCTTGGAGGGCGAGATGGTTGCCGTGTCGGCTCTGTCTTTGTTGTCCTGCAGTGTTCCTGTCGAGCAGTTGGTGGCTGCTTTGGTGTTTATCAGTATTTCCCTGAGTGAATTTATAATGTTCCATTATCGTTTATTTATTAAGATTGTTTATGCTGCTTGTGTATTTGTTTGTATTATGTTGACTGTATTAATTAATTTTGCTTTTGCTGCTCTTGTATTTGTTTGATTTTATGTATTACGCTCCCGGCTATTAAGTAATTTTGCTGCTCAAATGTTAATTTATTTGAAGTTTAAATTGCTTGTATTTTGCTGTCCTTTAAGTAATTAATTCATTTGTAGTAATGTTCATTTTATTATTTACTCTAAACTGAACCTGACTCACTGTAAATATGTAAATAACTAATTTGGAATAAACTAATATTAAGGTAACTTTTTTTTGTATTTGTTCTGCTCCTCCCTCCTTTGTTTGTCACCTCTCGTCAGTCATTATAGCCCAATTGCTTGTTTATTTTGAAGAACCTGTTGATCTCGAAAAGCGAGATCATAATAGGATCGTTAACCTGAAAATTGAAAGAACTTCGTAACATTCTTCTGAGTACAGTTACGGGCAAATTTATTTGAGGAAGAGAGGGACTCTGGTTAAACCTATTACGATATAAAGACTTCATTCTCTCGTCCAGGTTCCTGCTTTTGTAAGGTGGTGGTGATTCCAGAAGCCATAATGTGTCACATTCTCATGACTCTACAAGCATTTTGAGATAAACGATCAGTGTACCTTATAAAATCCTAGTTTTAAATAAAAAAATTAATTTTAATTGTGTAAGTAATTACTTGCAACTGTGCAATATCATGCCTCAATATAAGCGGCCACTTTTATTTTAAAAAATGCTGGAATAGGTACAACAAAATGAATGCAACTAAATGCTGAAACAGGTACCGGAAAATGAATACAACTAAATGCTGGAACAGGTACCAGAAAATGAATACAACTCAATGCTGGATAAGGTACATGAAAATGAATACAACTAAATGATGAAACAGGTACCAGAAAATGAATACTGTACAACTCAATGCTGGAACAGGTACCAGAAAATGAATGCAACTAAATGTTGAAACAGGTACCAGAAAA
This sequence comes from Macrobrachium rosenbergii, assembly GCA_039081455.1. Lineage (NCBI taxonomy): Eukaryota > Metazoa > Arthropoda > Malacostraca > Decapoda > Palaemonidae > Macrobrachium > Macrobrachium rosenbergii. The sequence continues at coordinate 862,629 of JANJGK010000022.1, forward strand.
TGAATACAACTAAATGCTGGAACAGGTACCAGAAAATAAATACAACTAAATGCTGAAACAGGTACCAGAAAATGAATACAACTCAATGCTGAAACAGGTACCAGAAAATGAATACAACTAAATGCTGGAACAGGTACCAGAAAATGAATATAACTCAATGCTGGAACAGGTACCAGAAAATGAATACAACTAAATGCTGGAACAGGTACCAGAAAATAAATACAACTAAATGCTGAAACAGGTACCAGAAAATGAATACAACTAAATGCTGAAACAGGTACCAGAAAATGAATGCAACTAAATGTTGAAACAGGTACCAGAAAATGAATGCAACTAAATGTTGAAACAGGTACCAGAAAATGAATACAACTAAATGCTGGAACAGGTACCAGAAAATGAATGCAACTAAATGTTGAAACAGGTACCAGAAAATGAATACAACTAAATGCTGGAACAGGTACCAGAAAATGAATACAACTCAATGCTGAAACAGGTACCAGAAAATGAATACAACTCAGTGCTGAAACAGGTACCAGAAAATGAATACAACTAAATGCTGGAACAGGTACCAGAAAATGAATACAACTATCTTGCACACAACTCACCTTGCAGGAATAAAACTACTTCCTGAAGCTTCTTGCTACATCCTTCACGCCACTCTACAGCAGAGTTTCTGTTTGTTATCAAATAGTAGCCAAAGGCACTTTGCTACGGTTAAATCATCTCTTGGGTCATCACCAAATCCCAGGTTCTCAGGAAGGCCCTAACTGGAAGAGAAGAAAAATATCATACACTTGCTTTTAACCCAGTTCATGGAAAGACCAATGTTTTACAAATAATCATTTTTTTTTTTAGAATTTTGGATATCACGAAATGCTAAGAGCCACATCTTCTCTGTAACACAGCAAATTCAATTTGAATATTCTCAAAGGACACCATATTTTGATATGTGAAATCATATTTACTGGTGTAATCATATACTGACTGAATTAATAGGGACCTTTGTCTTAAATCCTGTCAACAGTAATAATATACGCCAGAGGACCCGTTTCATGCAAGTTAAGGTATCATATCAGGTTTCTTAAACAATGCTTTAGGATGAACAATATATTGGTAGATATCAATATTAAAACTAATGGCCGAGTGAAGGAAGAACTACTCATTTTATGGGTTTTTGACAAATAAAATATAACTGCATGGGCAGATTTCCCAGTTGAATATATAGTTATGGATTACCTCCATCTTAAAAAGGCAAGATTCTATGGCAGCCATTCTCATCTTGAAAAAAATTCCTACTGACCTAAAAGAGTCTTTCCTGAAAGAATATTCAAGAAGAAGACTGCATTACGAGCCCAGAGTTTCATATGATAAGGCAGCCTTTACTGTACCTCTGAGGAAAAACACTGGATAGGATCAATTCATTCCCAGTCAAGAAAAAAAAAATCATCTGCATTCTTGAAAAAAACCCGGAAATATAACCGCACCACCCTGTAGTCAGTACCCTCACATCATTCATCACCAGAGAGTGAGTTCTGCCCCCAACCTCCTCTCCCGTTCCCCCCACCCCCACTCCTCAACACACACACACACACACACACACACACACACACACACACACACACACCCAATGCCTCGTCTCGTCAATTACATCTATAGCATGAATTTCGAATCCTCTTTTTTTTTTAAACATAAAGGAGACCAGACAGGCATTCTAGAATGTTCGCAAGCCCTTGCATGCATGGGACCAGAAATTGCACCACAAGTGGAAGAAGAAGAAGAAGAAGAAGGAAGAAGAAGAAGAAGAAGAAGAAGAAGAAGAAGAAGAAGAAGAAGAAGAAGAGCAGCACCTCACTCAACTTTAGCCTTCATTCAAGTCCCCTGGTTTTCAAGGAGTTCTTCTCTACACACATTCTTCTATTTAACAAACTAATAGCAAAAGATACTTGACTGACCCGAAATCCTCCCTCCCCCCCACCCACCTATCCCGCCCCCCATTGCCGAATCAAAAGGAACAAGGACCCATGACTGACAGGTACAATGCTAAATCCTGTAATCGACCGTAGAGGTGAAAAAGGTGAGGTTCATCTCAGTGACACATAGGATATAAACATGGCATCGACAGTCTTTTGTCTTCAGGAAGTCACTGACTTCCATACATATACAACAGAAGCCTCTTATTTCTCTTTCTCATATTTCAATATTTTTTTCATATTTCTGAAATAAATTGCCTGTTGGATTTCAGCAATATTTACCTCATCATATACACTACAAAATTTTTCAAAGAATGAAGAATTACTTTGAGACCAAATGAGAGAGAGAGAGAGAGAGAGAGAGAGAGAGAGAGAGAGAGAGAGAGGAGAGAGAGAGAGAGAGAGGAGAGAGAGAGAGAGCTAAGACGAAATGTAGGATTAACCTATGGCCAACATTCTGATTTCATAATTGACTCCATATGAAATGACCCATCCACCCAATTGTTTTGAACAAGTGGCCTCTTGACTTTTCACCCCTCACCCTGCTTGAGCAGCCTTGAGGGATTGGTGCGACGATAATATATTCCCCATTCATGCTGGAGCAGTGATATTGTCATTGATGATGGCATCAGTATGATTTATAAACATTTGAAAACCACACCCAAAGGAGGAGCTGGTCTGAGAGCACAGGAGTCCTCCTACTGGCTGGCTTAACCCATAAAGGAAGGAAGGAAGGAAGAAGGAAGGACATCATTTGCTAGAAGACCACATTACCCTTCACTGGCAACCGCAAAGGTGCTAAAATTCAGTACGAAATGCATAGATGCAACACAATCATACAATTAAAAACTGAGTAGACTCCTTAAAAACAACAGCGACCGTAATGCCCGTAAAAGCCTCAAAAATGACCAGCACCTGTACAGCTAACAGAGACCATGGCCCTTGGCTTACCACAGTTCTGAAGCCTGAGAAATTCGGGGCGCAATGGCAGCTTTCATGAAGTAAAACAATGATATTCATGCCTGGTACTCTCAGATACACACAGAACGGTCGGCCTCCATACCAACTGCGCTAAGGGACATCCTTGTCAGAGAGAGAATACCCTCCCCTTACCTACAAAAAGCCAACCAACCTGCCTCAAGTGCAAAAGGCAACATCATACTATAACCATCCATCCCCTCAAAAAGCAGTTTCATAAACATCAGCAGTCAAGAGAGTGGCAATTCAAAACTGCTGCAGATAATAAAGCAGGGCGACCTAAGATCCTTGTTGGAACATGAGTTATTTATATAATTATTCAGAATATTAATATCATCATTCAGAAGATGAACCTTGTTCTCACACGGAACAAGGCCACCACAGGGGGCCACTGACTTGAAATTCAAGAAGCTTCCAAAGAATCTCTGAGAGAAGTAACAGAAGGGTCAAGGAAATACAGAAAGGAAGAGGTCGGGTTACTGAAATTGAAATAATAGAATGTCTATGAAAAAAAAAACGGTTCCTGAAAATAATGCGTTTTTTTGCCTTCCTTGAAGAACAGCCAAGACTTCCCTTAAGGCAAGAAGGTCCTAAGAGGGAAAGTCGCACAGGACCCCCACCTGCTACCCTTTCACATTCCATGATTATCATTTCCCTCTTCTTTTTTGGAGAGAGAGAGAGAGAGAGAGAGAGAGAGAGAGAGAGAGAGAGAGAGAGAGAGGAGAGAGAGAGAGAGAGAGAGAGAGAGAGGGTGTGGGAAGCGAATGTGCTTTTACGTAACAAAATTTACTGCTATAATTGAAAAAAAAAAATTATAAAGGTCAGGTCTTAACCTTTCATTATTGAATTTCTCTCTCTCTCTCTCTCTCTCTCTCTCTCTCTCTTCTCTCTCTCTCTCTCTCTCTCTCTCTCTCTCTCGGCAGAACACAACCTGGTTTTCCCCGGGAATAAAGTGCAGTTGAAATTGAAAACCTGACAACGAAGATAAGAGAAGGGATTGCAGTATGAACTTCACATCGCGACTGGAACTTAAATTCAATTTATTTCTGGGAAATGAACAGTCAAAGTTTCACGTATTTCATTTTCACTTCAGAATTTAATGTATTTGATCGATAATTGTGTATAACTCGTTCAAGAACATTTCACATTCAAAATCTTCACAGATTCATAAAGGCTATGAATGTATTTCACGAGCATTATCACAAAGTTATGCCATTTTTAAACTTATCACGCAAGAAGTTCGGTTATGTATTTCGAGAAACCGTTCGCATAAAAAAAAAAAATCTGGATTTTACGGGACTTCCAGACTATAATCTGCCCTTCAACGGGTCCCCGTACCCCCGCACAGGGCTCCCTGGATACAGCCTTAGTTCTTTCATTTTCAACATATATATTTTCATCAATGCTTTGAACAAACTTTGAAAAATGCAATTAACAAATCACTTTGTGTTGTCGGCAGCATTCAGACTTTCCATAGATTGGGTTGGGCCAATAAAAAAAAAAAAAAAAAAACTTCGATTTTCTTCGCTAAAGTAGCCATTGGAACTTGTGATACTATCTTGACTATGAATGATTATGTTCATTAAAAATAAAAACTAGCTTTGATGCCTTGCGTCACTACCACCTCACTGTCATCATGTCATTTTCTACTGATTGTAAATCCGGCCTTTCTTGTCAATTTCCTTGAATTAACAGAGATCATTTTAAGACCCAGGGGCTACTCGTATGGATGAGATCCCCCCCCCCTCCCCCCTCCTTCTGCACAAGGCCATCTTCTTCTTCTCTACTGAATAGTAACAAAGAAGGAGTAACTTTTATGAAGGACCTTAACCTACTCTGCAGTCTGAAGTTTCCTGATACAGGACAAGGAACCTTGCGTTGAAATGTCTTTAAACTTGACAACAAAGGTGAAATACGTTTTTGACCTATGCAATACGTCCCCTTCCTCCTCCTGCGTCAAAAGGAAATTCTTTCTAAAACTGAGGGCGACGATTGGGTAACGATGGCAATGATTGATTGCTAGCTCCGTTTAAATAAAATGGTACCTTCTCTGTCACAAAAGCAAAGTTGGGTTTGGCCACAGTTTTCCGAATTGAATCCCAGACCCTCTTGGCACCATGAACAATCTGGATGGACGACGAGGAGGATTAGCCTTTTCAAATCCTAAACAATTAATTAATGATCTTGCCGTTCTCCATCCCCCCCCCCCGCCCCCCAGAGGAAAAAACTACAAGACATTGCGAGATAGCTTAGTGCACTAGGTTACAGTGAGGTCTCACCAACCCCATACTCTATGTCTATGTGGAAAATTCGTCATTGCACAAGCATTTTCGGCTTTATTGCATTTTACTTAAAATCAATATACTGTGAATTGAGTCCATCTCCATTCACAGTATACTGGTTCCATGTACACTGCGTCTTCAAGTTAAGAACTGAACATAACCCGGAGATACAACAACACAACTGAACGCCTAACTGACTCACGCTACGCTGGCAATCTCCTTCAGGCCTCGTCTTGGGATCTGATGCTCTAGCTTTTATCTATTGCAAACGCAAGTAGTTCAACAGTTCAATGGTACTATAGCCTACTATCAGGTCCTCTCATATTCGGATAAAATGCCTCCGCAGAGGCCTTTGGAAAGCAACGTTTACAAGTCTTCCGCGACCTAACACGCCTCTAACTACGGCAGACCTGTAACCAATCACAAATGTTTAGGCGACCATGAAACTATGATTCAGAGGTGTCCATATTTGCGGAGTACTTACTCTTAACCTCTGTAAATTAACTCAGCTTAATAAACGACACTGAAATGTTGACTGAGGACAAACAAACATGGCTGAACGGAGTTCAAGCTACGATCTGACTGAAAACCTACCAGAGTGCTTTCGGCCAATCACAAGGGTTCAAGAAACTCCTTTCGAAGAAAGGGGGTGAAAACGAGTCCTGATTGGCTGAGAGAGAGAGAGAGAGAGAGAGAGAGAGAGAGAGAGAGAGAGAGAGAGAGAGAGAGAGAGAGAGAGAGAGAGGACTTTTAAAAGTTCAGTGCCTGTATTTTTAAGTAATTAGGTAAACAAACACGAAAGCCAGAATAAAAATAGTGTAAAAAAGCAAGGTAAGACTACAGAAGTGTTGCTTCCTAAGAATGCCGAAGGGTAAGTTAGCAACCACCCCGCCCCCCGCCAACAACCACCTTTACACACACACACACACACACACACACACACACACATACATATACACCTTAATGCTCCGAGGGACTGGATCATTCCCACTTTTGATTTTAGTCTAACACATAAGCCTTATAATACTTACGATAGTCCTATGGTCACATTGTGGACTGTGTGTGTGTGTGTGTGTGTGTGTAAAAAGTGCGGTAGACAAAACTACTTTTGGTAGCCCACTGACACCTTCCGGTAGCTACTCAGTGTGAATGACGAGCATTTGAGCCAGAATTGATGCAATAACAAACCATGTGATATACAGTAGTCGAGGGTTCAACGGCGAGGGGAGGGGAGGGGAGGGGAGGGGAGGGGGGTTCATTCATATTCCCCTGAGACTGACCTCCACCTAAACAACAATAAAAAACCATTTGATATAGTCGAGGGTTCAACGGCGAGGGGAGGGGAGGGGAGGGGAGGGGAGGGGGGTTCATTCATACTCCCCTGAGACTCCCCTCCCCCTAAACAAACAAACAAAAAAAGGGGCACACAAACAAACTCCGATAGCGAAAAATCAGTCCCTTGCTGTCTATCGTCGGATAATGAGTTTCCATGTAACTATAGACTGCATAAAAGAAAATCTGTCAAACTGGCAAATCGTTCACAAAGGGAAGGAACTGACTATATACATTATCGATATCACCGCCCACAGTGGAAGTTCTAATGACCTTTACTGAATACTTCAAATATTAGCACATCAACAGTTGTACGTAGTGATATGAGACAGTTTCCTAACCTTTCAAAAACTGTGCATGTGAAAGACAGCTCTTATACGTATATGGAATGGAATACAATATGGAGTTTAGGCCAGAGGCCAAGCACTGGGACTTATGAGGTCATTCAGCGCTGGAAAGGAAATTGAGAGTAGGCAGGTTTGAAAGGTGTAACAGGGGGAAAACCTCAAAGCAGTTGAAGCACCGTGGAATAATTGTTAGGAGAGGGTGGAGAGCAAGATGGAAGAAAGATATGGATGGAGGTACAGTAAAAGGAATATATTATCTTCTCACCGTTTCAAAAAATGCCAGCTGACACACCATCATACGATGCTAAAGATTACTCCTAATTCATTGTGGTATATATACCTCGTGGCGCTAGTGCCAACCTACCCAAAAACTAATCTCAATACCCAAGTTCCTAAGACTTAGAACCGAATCAACCAAGGTCCAATTGACCCACAAAAAAAAAATAATAATTAGCAACCGATATGACTCATATAAATAAGATCTTCAAGGAAACTGGTGACTTCCAGGATCCAGCTAATATGCTGGAGAGAGAGAGAGAGAGAGAGAGGAGAGAGAGAGAGAGAGAGAGAGAGAGAGAGAGAGAGAGAGAGATTATTTTATGATCACCTCAGAAAGACTCCCGTTTTAACGGTATTTTGGCGAGGAACGAGCAACGTTTATGTCAGCTGTTTATGAGCTCAGTGCGTCTGCCACTACTACAATAATGAATTAGATTAAGCTGGCCATATGCCAGCATAGGCTCTTTCACCTGGGCATCCCGTAACACACGCAAACATGCTGAGGATTAAGAGAAATAAAACTGAAAATAGAGAGGATATCAGAACAGACTACGTGAGCCGGGGACAGTAAAAGAAAGCGTCATTGCAGAGAGTTTCGTGAAGTACAAAAAGGGTCTGGGAAGGAGGAGACGATGTTTTAGGCAGAGAAAGAGTTCAGAGTTTTAGTCTTAAGAAAAATGGAGACTGGAAAGAAAAATGGAATGGCTTGAGAACAAGAAAAAAAAAAAAAAGCGCAAATAAACATGTATTTAAAATGACTAATAACAGCGCAAGAGTGAGGTGGAGCGACCAGGGAGGGCGAGAAACATCGAGAGGAAACTGCAGGATTAAAAAAAAAAAGTTGGCGAGAACCGACATCATTGGACACTGTTCACGATGCCCTCCTCCCTCCCGCCCGAGTCAGATCTGTGTGGTCAGTTTTTTTTTTATATATATATATAATTGACGCGCTTATTAACTACTCAGATAAACCTCATGGAGACTCATCCAAAATTCTCCCCCGGAGGAAGGAACAACCTACAGTATTCACCGTACACCAACTGTAGGTGCACTCAAGCGTCTGCCAGAAGGAAAAACAAATACAAAGGGAACCTTTTAGAAAACACGCGTCCACAAACATCGAAATTCTTTATCGCCTAAATCTAAATGAAACCTCAGGTGTTGTTTGAAGATTCCACTGGGATTTTAATGGGTGAATTTGACGCCAAAATGGCCTTGTCATTTGTTTCACAGGAAGTACGAAAAAATTCTCTTCTGTGTCAGTGACAATCAAACCTAAACGAGACCTTTCAGAGAGAGAGAGAGAGAGAGAGAGAGAGAGAGAGAGAGAGAGAGAGAGAGAGAGAGAGAGAGAGAGAGATTATTTTGAAAAGAGAAGCGAGGTCAATGTTGAGAAATACTAAGCCATCCATCACTTAACTATCGGCCAGGCTTCAGTATATTGCAGTGGCCCCAGTCACACCACACACACATTCTGTTCAAAAGCATTCATTCTGGGTGGGTGGAAAAGTGCATGAATATGAATCTTTTCATTTTGTCGTGTTCAAGGCAACGACCAGTATAATGACAACTTATGAATTTGTCAATGGTACAAAATTTATATTATTTGTAATGCCTCGTCGTTACAGGCAAGACTGATACCAAACGTGGTGACTTCCACCTGGTTTTTGTAATCACTAAGCTACCCGTATCTATAGGTATTAAGGAAAATGTTTTACTTTTGAATGAAGGCTGTTTACAACAGGACGGAGAACTAACCACTCGTAGAAGCCTACTAAAAATATTGATCCTAACGGCGTAAGCCCAGGGTTACCATAATCCTTCACATACACAAACAGAGCATGCTTAGCAACGAGGCTTTCGCACTGCACACTGATACATACCGTATAAAAGTATAACGTACTTTTATTTTCAGCATGAATGGACAACGCAGCCGCATTATGAATACGTTTAATCCACGGCTGACCGGACATGTCAAAAACAAACATTATTTACAACAGACACGACTTCTGCCGCATAATGGTTCAAGTTATGAGGCGCCTTCGCGGTCTACTGTATGCATCCTGCTGCTGCTGCTACTTTGTCCATTCCTGTTTCCCTGGAATGAAGACATCGCCTTTTCATTATCTTGGGAGTCCTTTCAATTCGAACTGTCATTTTCTCAAACCCGTGTGTGTGTGTGTGTGTGTGTTTGTGTGTGTGTGTGTGTGTGTGGGTATGTGTGTGTGTAGGGAGGGAGCCGGTGGGGGAGTGGGAGTGCCATCATGGAGCGAATGTGCTCTCTCTCTCGATGATAATTCAGATCCTTCATTTGTTACAGGAAAAACTGAAGAGCACCGTACATAAGGAACGGCATGAACCATAAATGTCCCACTTCCTTTCAAATGAAAGCGTGAACTATAAGCTTCCATCAGCTGGGCATCACTGAAGACAAAAGGGAATGAAGATAAAACCGAAACTGGCGATGATGAAGAAAAAAGGGAACCAGTAAATGTCATTCGATACTAAGAGACCAGTGAGGGAGGCCACCGCAAATACCAATCTACGTTCCAGCTGACACTACCCAGCCATGAGAGGTTTCAAACTGCAAAACCTTGCGTTGAAGGTCATCAAAATATCAATCAGAATCTGACCTGGAACAACTTTTCTGGCGAAAGCAATTAACCAGGAACAACGAAAGCACGATTTGACGAGTCTACAATTCAAACATGCATGTGAATCGTGTGGTTCTAGAGCAAAATAAATACATAAATAAATACACTATTGCAGAATACTCCAGTTCCTAATCAAACCTCAAATTCAATGAGGCAGCGAAACAAGACCAAACAGGAGCAGTCTTGCACAACAGGGCATGGCTCACATAAATAATGGCATCCTGCAAGAACAGACTGTCAAGACCTGAGCAGCTTTGCTCCACCATCCTCTCACAAAGAACCTGAGAATGTCCTCTCGACAACAGTCCTCCTCCCCTCAATGATTCGGTATTATTCGGACTATCAGTTGGTAAGAAGCACCCAGAATGAAAGGCTGTCTCGAGTAGAATTCGAACGTTTCAGGGACCAGTATCAAGGCAAAAAACAGTTCCAATTGTGTTTACAGGGTCTATTCAAATCAGTTCAGAGCCAAGAACGAGGTCGAATATCGAAAGGAAGGATTTCTATCAACATTCAACATAAGCAAATGAATATTCGTACAGGAGTTAAAAATGTTATCTACGAACCTCGTCAACTCCAATACACAATAAAATCCCCTGAGGAAAACAAGTTCCTGAAAACCTACTGAGGTAGCAGGCAGGCTATCATCACCTGCGCAAGATATAAAACTCCATGATTGAAAACACGCCAAATAAACAACTTAAGATGGAATGAGCTGCTGCACATGGTGGTACCATCTACTGTACAATACTTTCTGCCTTTTAATTGTCTTTGAACCAACTATACAGCTTCTTTCCTTTAGCTTTTCATATTTCCAAAAGTAAATTCAGAGGTGATAATGAAGCTCTGTCCAACGATTTCTCTAGATAAATTTCGCACAAACTTCGCCCAGTAGAAAAATTACCAGTCCCTCACATTGGAAGATAAATTGTAATACACAATGTTCCTTTCAACGAGATTGTTTTGTCTCTGTTGCTTGGGCAGAGTACAGAGGTCCTCAGCAAGCCTACTACCACTACTTCTGCTACTCCCGTGCAATTTCCTGAGTTGAAGGTCATCCAATCAAACGCTAGACACTTCATGGCTCGCTCAATGACCCAGATAATTCGTTCCCGCCATTTGGATATTGTGGACACAGGAAGCTTCAACCTAAGTCGAGTATTATCCTGAACAGAAAGGATGCTCTGTTCGTCTAATCATCCTCATTTTCAAATCAGAAATGAAGCAAGTATGGCAGGATTAGGATGAAGGCCAATAGGAATGGTCGGGAAACAGAAATATATAAACAAAGATATAGACCAGATGGCAAGTCTGGAAGAAAGTACACTTAGGGCGAGAGAGAGAGAGAGAGAGAGAGAGAGAGAGAGAGAGAGAGAGAGACAGAGAGAGAGACAGAGAGAGAGACAGAGAGACCTATATTAGGTAGCACGTACCGTCCTGATAACTATCTGATTATTTTAAAAATCTTGGTGATTTTTTAAAACTAGCAGCCTACTGTGTATATATGATGATCATACGCATACAGTGTTTCATAATTCATTCTATTCAGTGAATTTAGGGATAATTATGTATAACTATGCAAGAGACACTGAGACTCCTCTTCTCCCTAGAAATGACACTCGGATTTTTGCTTTTTTTTTTTTTTTTTTGCAGTGTTTTCAGTACACGGCGTCTTGTTCAACGTAGGGGAGTAGTAGCTGAAAATCCTGCTTCACAAAGATAAGTAGAAGAAAAGGGAAGAATCACACGAAGTGCTTCTTCACCTACGTTTGGGTACATGGGGAGATATTTCACCCAAAACTCTTTTAACTTCATTGTTTCAAAGTCCCTTTTCGCGCTCGAGTCACATTTCAGATCGATGGCTTCCTCTTGCAGTGATTCCAGTAGCAACTGGATGACTTCACGCCCCCCTTGTATCGTCCTCACGCCCCCCTAGTGGGGCGCGCCCCCCAGTTTGGGAACCACTGCACTAAACCCTTTTTTCGATGATTATAAATGATGATGAATTCGATGATTTAAGAGAAGACTGGGATGACTTTGAATAGCTCATTACTTAATATTTCAAAATCTTCATAATTTTCGAAAGCATTCATTTCAAGGTAACTTCATCATTTCCATTCGTCATAGTTTAGTAAGTTCCAAGATAATTCAAGAAACAGTTCAGATAAATGGTGACTGGACTGATTCTTGAGTATTCTACCAAGATTCCAGATTTTGGGATATTTCACGTTTTTAAACCCCGATACTTGCGGGTCAACTCTAATTCCAATGCCACCTGGAACTCCCGAATAAATAAATACTAGTTTTATACCAGCCCTTTAACTGACATATTTCAAATTATATCCTAACCTTGAATATCGTTCCACAGGTGAATAGACACGTACAGGCTGCTCGTATAAGCAAGAGGTCTGTGCTGGTATAAGGTCGGTTTAATGTAACTACAGTAGCAAAATGGTACCCGGAAACGACAATGATTATCAAATGCCTATGATTACTCCACTGACCCTCTGCTGGAAACCTCCCTTACCTCATAAGGTCCAGGTGCCCGAATCTATCCGTCTGGTTTACTCCTGCCCAAAAGAAGCAGCACCTTTAGCCCCCAGAAAAGTTTCTCTGAAGGGCCAACACCAAACTCCTTCCTTTGGGTATATGACAAACTGTTCGGGTGACCAAAACACTCTTAAAAAAAAAAAAAAAACAATAATCTTGACTTGTGGCACAATATCCTGCGGACGAGGAGAAACGAGCTAGACTGATCTAAGTCTATTCGACAGTATGAAAAGTAAAACTGAAAACCTCCAGAACAGCTTTCAGCCAATCACGAGAGCCCATGCATCATCAACCCCTTCACAAGCAGAGAGGGTTGAAAACCAACTCCTGATTAGCTGAGAGGACAAACAAACGAATCTGGAAATGCGCCGACATTTTTCAAGAAGGTGATAAGGTGTTCTAAAGGTTTTATTAACTGTCTTACGATTTAAGTAATGTTTGAGCTCTAATGAATTATTGTGATTCATATTTATACCGAAAGACACTTATATATATTGTTCATATTTTCATTATATGAACATTCATGTGCCAAACATTCTAACGGTCAAAAAGGCTCTCTCTCTCTCTCTCTCTCTCTTATACAATTCATTAAAAAAAATGTATTTAATGGATTAGCCTATATGTATACAGCTTATTGGGCATGGCACATCGGAAGGTGGTGGTGCATTTGTTGCGAGAATTCATAGGGGCCCTATTTAGCATTCCCTGCAATATGTCAGGACCTGATTGATTGAACGATTGTCGTAGACTTATCTTCGTCTACCCTTTGGTTTTCTTTCCATTTATGTGTTATTAGTGACTCTGGAAGCTCAGAGCTATATCCTTTTTTTTAGAATTGTTCAGTGATTGTAATAATAATAATGGCCTGTTTTACAACCATTCTACGGAGGTCAGGCTGCAGTCAGATTTGCTACTTCACTGTGGCTATCAGTTTTACCAACTACTCAACATATAATATAGAGGAACTAAAATTATACCCTAACTTTACAGACCGACAAGTACGAATGTTATTACTTAGCCTTATAGAAAGAAACCTACGTGCCTTATAAACATGACAGTTGAGGGCAAACTCGATACAGAATATTTAGTTGTAAAATGGGAAGCAGTGTTAGCAATATTCCTTGGAGCTCCGAAATCGTCTCAATATTGTCAAAATAGTCTCAATATAAATAAAGTTACCCCAAAAAGTGGTCCTCAGACGCCACTATATACAAGATAGCCCAAAAATAACACATCATTCACAAATTTGAGGTTGGTGTTTATTAAAATGAAGATGTCTGAGCAACATTGTTTTGAAATGTCCAACCAGAGTAAAAATGGAAAAACTAGATGTATATACCACGTAACTGGATGAGGCTAGCTATCTTCAAAGGTTCTCTGTTTACACCCAATGCTGTGGACAATGAATAAAGAGGAATAAATAAATTGGGAACAAATAAATGGGTAATAAAAAAATGAGTTTGCAAACTCGGGAGGCACCAAAGACGTGGCTGGCCCATATATGGACGAAAACGGAAGCGAGAATAAAAAGGACAATGAAAAAAATCCAACAGCTTCTTCATGGATGACACATGAATTGTCGTGGAAGCAGCCTCCTCAGAACCGGAGAGAGAGAGAGAGAGAGAGAGAGAGAGAGAGAGAGAGAGAGAGAGAGAGAGAGAAATCAATGCACTGGAGCTTTCACGTACAAACTGATAAAAAAAAGCATTTAATTACATACTTGATCCTTGACTGAATACGTAGCTCAGTTAAAATAGGCAGTTTTACCCGAATAGTGACCCAGTGCACCTCAAGCATTTAATTACATTTAATTACATCAGACCACGATGAAGAGGCGATGGATTAGCTTAACCTTGTATTCCTATATCAAAGTACTTTCAGTACAATCTTTCGTAGTCAGGGAAGGTCATAAATACGACGAAATGCAGCAGACCAAACAAAATCAATTTTAACTCCCTTGACCTGGGTCACCTGCTCTAACTGAACGGCCATACGAACCACGAACATTATATTTGGCACTCACACTCAGATAGGAAATTGTCCTCTCCTTAAGGGGACTGGCTTCCCCTTCAAATCACATCAGATACAATCGTAACGAACAACAGATATGTCATTGAACTGCCACCTACGGAAAAGACAGCAGATAATATAGGTTAAACCATGACAGTCATTCTTCTGTAAATACTTGAACAGAACCTTGAAATAAAATCTGATGACAAATATCGCGCAATCGTTCACTGTCGCTGAGACAGAGAGAGAGAGAGAGAGAGAGAGAGAGAGAGAGAGAGAGAGAGAGAGAGAGAGAGAGAGAGAGAGAGAGAGAAACTATAATAAAGAGCTACATTTTCCAGTTTCGAAGCTGGTTGTAAATTGGGAACACCTTTCTGTGGAGTGCCGTAGTCTGATCCCCTTATACCTCGCTTACTGTATTTGTAACCCAGATTAATAAAAATGTTAATGTTATATATTCTTCTATAACAACGGCCCCTACCCTCAGCAGGCATAAACTCAACACCAGATTTACAGTTATCACAGCGTGCTATAAGGATACTTAAACCATTAATTTACATATACATATTATCGTCAGCAACTGACCTTCCTATTGAATCACCCATAGCAAAATTCCATAATATTTTTCCTGGCGAACCTTTAACTGCAATAATAATCGCAAAATATACCTCCATGCTCATTACCAAACTACCAAGAAATATAGGGAGTTCTTTCTTAACAAAATCAGCTACAATAGGAACTTCAAATCATAGCCGAGATATGAGATTTTGTCGATTAAATCACATCGTCCCAGACGGAGGAGGACTGCTTATTCGATTGATCTTCGAAGGCTAAAACCTAAAGGCAAGGGTGCAATGAATCATTCCAACAAATACCTTGCATTACCTGGACGCAGACTCGCTTGTAGTTGAGTTTAAAATTCCATTCACATTTAAGTCATAGAATAATCCCTTTAAATAACTGATATCAATACAATAGCATTCTTACTAAATACTATAGGTACGAAGTCACAGAACACACTACAGTTTTGGAGTCAATCATGACATTGTAACATTTAATTTCGATAAGTAATATTGCCGCTAACGAAAAAGCTCTCGTTTTCCCACATTCTCTCGAGCCTACATGAACTACAAGCTGATGTAATGATGCCAAAAACACCATAATTTACATATACTCGTATGCCTTCAGCACAAGCAGCGGACATCCAAGACAAAGACAACATAAAATAAAAGTGACATTCACCTTCATTTGTCACGAGTGCCCTTAATCATTACCCAGAAACACTTACTATGTAAATAATACCAAATAAGTAGGAATTTTCTAAAGCTCAAATGACTTCCTTCATCAGCACTCAAACTCGAGCGGGAGAGTTCACTCACTCGCCTCGAGCGCCACTGGGCCAGAACCAGGCACTTCCGGTTACCTGTCAAGTCACTATGTCAATACGACGTTGAACTCTGGTGCCAGGTGGACTTATGGTAATTAAGAGCCAGACATTTCTCAATATATGGACGAACCAAATGAACCTGAAACGACTACATGAACAAATGTCTCAAACCCGTTTGAAACTTTGACAAAATCGACAACCCTCCTTTAAAATTGTCTAGTTTGAAGTTTCTGATGAAAGTTTAAAATAAACAAGGGTTTTACAAAGGAACAGAACCGCAACTGATCCCATGGGGGTATAACATTTGAACTGAACTGAATATAGACTTAGGCCAAAGGCCAAGCACTGGGACCAATGAGGTCATTCAGCGCTGAGACGAAAACTGAGAGTAAAAGTTTGAAAGATGCAACAGGAGGAAAACCTCAAAGCAGTGGTGCTATAAATCAGTTGTTAGAAGAAAGAGGGTTGAGGAAAGTAAGATGGAAGAAAGAATATGAAAAGAGGTACAGTAAAAGGAACGAAAGGGGTTGCAGCATGAGGTGCACTGACTGCGGTACCCCCCTTCGGGAGTGTAACATTTAGGCCCTTTTCCAAAAAAGTCCACTGTGCTTCTGTGGACATCATCAGTAAATTACAAATGGCGGATTCCAGCGAAGGTTGATTTAGGCACGGGGCTCGCAACTTCACCCCAAAACCAATTTTTTTTCTACTGATACCGGGTGCTAAATCTAAGAGGTTAAATGGCCAGATTTTGATCATTCTCTCTCTCTCTCTCTCTCTATGCGTCTCGGGAGGGGACTGAGCAACATCCCCAAAGGCAAATAAAGAGAGAGAGAGAGAGAGAGAGAGAGAGAGAGAGAGAGAGAGAGAGAGAGAGAGAGAGAGAGAGAGACTGATGAATAGTTTCACCCTCAACAAGGTACGGATGACCTCATCGAGGCCCTCTCACGTTTAACTAAATGCCACACATTTTTATGTAGTACGGATAGTTTATGCGACCCACAACAGTTGACTAACAGTCAATTCTGTTGTCAATCCGTGGGGATTACTCAGTAGAAGACACTTAAGCATTACCTGAAATAAAGGAACTCAATTTGGGTATTTGTGATATTAAGTCAGCAAGTGCGCAGCCTCTGATCATCAATGTTCCCAAGATGAGGAAAAACATTGATGAGTCAAAAGAAGTTTTGACAGATTTCTCGACACCAACGTCAAAACTAGCTATGACCGTGAGATTTGCGACCTTTAAAATTGATTTTATTCTTTAATTTTAACTAGCGCTTATTGCACTTTTGAACATGGGGAGCTGAGAGCACATTTGTAAAGAATATTTTCCTTCTAGTTTCACTCCTGACTCCTCATAACCTGAGATTGGAGAGGGCATTCGGTTGCTCACTGCCCAGAGGTCCACACCAAGCCCCTCATCCCTTCAACACCCAACCACCCTTTCAATAAAAGGCCTGCCATGGGCCCTGAACCATACCTTCCACCAGCAGCCTCAGAATTTTAGCATAATTGAATTGGAGAGTCAGTTTGGAATAATGTACCATAGGTATTCGGTCTAGGAACTTATCAGGATACGAGAATTTTATCGAAAATCTGCAACATCCTCAGTCCTGTCACCACAATATTCCTTTCCATAACATTTTCGAGATTTGCAATGGTGATCCAAACCTTCGAGAAAGTACGAAAATCTAACTTGAAAGTCTCCGTCCTCGCCAAAGTCCTTTTCTTCACTTCTTCAGCACCTGTATATAAAAGCACCTTACCGTCTTCGTGCTGAGTACTGCACTGGGCCTTTCACTGTCAGGGAAGGAAATGCTTTGGCCAATCAGAGACCTCCACCATACACAAAGTTTCTATCGCCTCTTTCATTGGCTGATAGCTTCGGTTTTTGGGAAAAGGTCTTTGTACACGATCTCCCATTGGCTGATGGAATGAGAACCAATTTTCAGAAGGTATTTCTAAGGGAACATTCATTCTCCCTCGATATGTAGCACATATATGAACAGTTTATGAACATATGTAAGCACATTCATAAAAAATAAAAGGTCAGTTAATAAATTGATAATTGTTGAAAGGGAAAACAAAATAACAGGGAAAAAGAAAATTAAAAATGTATATAAGAAAACAATTCCAGCAGTATCCCAAATATACAAAACGTACGTACGTGTATTTAAATTTGATTGTGCTTCTATAGAAGCACAATCAAATGCACATGAGCATGGACATATAAAGACATATATATATGTCTTTATATGTCCATGCTCATGTGCATTTACACGTATTAAGACAGTTATACCCACACACTATATATATATATATATATATATATATATATATATATATATATATATATATATATATATATATATATATATATATATATATATATATACCGTCCCAGTTTATCCATTTCGTTGATACATACATTAAAAAAAACCATTTCTTCTGTAGGAAGAGAAAGCGAATTCGTGAAAAATAGAGAGAATTTCTCCAGGACTTCTAATTCCTGAAGGTATCACCTTTCGTTGGCAATAGGAGATACAGATCCCTTTTGTCTACTGTCATTAGACGTTTAGTATGCACCCACCCACCCACCCACACACACACACACACACACACACTAAAAAAATTAGCCAAAGTGATAGTAAGAGAGATTTTATTATATATTACAGGTACGACAGTTATCCACAAAAAAAGTTAAAATAACCAGTAAACACTTGAATATTTGCGCACTCAAATCTCTACATTGACAATTAGGCAAAGGGATGAAGGACCTCTGGACATGGCCTTACCAACAGAGACGTGTTCCTAAGCTAGCTCAGGAGTTAATATTGAAATAACTTATTGATCCAAACTATAGGTATATTTTCTTCTTTTTAACTCTTTATTGTCGCTTCCAGTCAGGTGGTAGCCATCCACACTCCGGTCCAAAATCAGGTCTTATAGCATTCTCTCTCTCAGGATTGTTACCTGTTGGTAGCTCTGAGTTTCTATGGAAGTATTCTGGTCGTTAAAGAAGAAACTACTTAATTTTTTTAGCAATATCTAAATTCGGGATCAATTTATAAATAAAGTCAGGGGATGAAATAACATTTTTCTCATGAAATTGGTGCTTAAACAGGAGGCATGGAAACTGTGCTATTGGTGTCGTCATATACCAACATCTCTATTTTTTTTAAGTCTTACCTCCAGAGGTTTGGGTATTCGAGGTCTATTTGCTCCCCGATCTACTGAGGTTTTCTCATACTTATAATCTCTATTGCTTTCAGAAGTTGAGTATTTGGAGACGTACCTAAGCTTAATTCCTCCCTGGATGAGAGAGAGGGTAAGTTTGACCCCACATCTATGCTGACTACAGGGGATGGTTTAAGACTTTAAGCCCTTGTACTTATGTGTAATGCTAAGTTATGTACTACATCTCATTTTTCTAAGTTAGTTTCACAGACTGACCCATAAATTTGACAGGCATAATCCAGCTTGCTTAAACAAAAATATACAAAGCCTAAGCGGAGAGTTTTTCCAGTTTGCACCTCAGTCAAAATGTGAATCCACCTTCAATACATTCAGTGCCTGTTTAACATTTCTGATGAGGTTATTTATATACTTCTGAAGCCGTAGATCTGCTGCAATGGATAGCGAGATCATTTGCAAATGATGACCCTAGGAACCCAGTTGGTAGGGGCCCATGAAACTGTTGACTGTTATTACAAATAGAGTAACACTGAGCAAGCTATCTTGTGGGACACCTCCATGTAAATAAGATGAGGAAACTTCTGATCCTACGCTATCCTTTAGGTAGGGATCTGACAAGAAATCCTTTATGAACTAAGACATATTGCCTCAATCCCTCATTGAAGCCAACTGCTTTCAAAAACCATTCCAAAAGCATTTGGGATCTCTTTAGATAACATTAATAGTTGGTATATAGTGCTTCTGTACTTTCAAAAGCCAAATTACCTATTAGATAACAGATTTTTCGTTTCCAGATACCAGATCAATCTGTTGTTATTCACCATCCTTTCAAAAGGCTGACATACACAGCCTGTAATAGATACTGACCTGTAACCCTTAAGTTAGTTTTGAGTTCTTACCAACTGACGTCTTCTAAGCCCTTGGGGTGGTCTGGAAGATGCCTCAAAATTCCAGAAGTATATTGAAAGCCCCCGTTATTACTGGACACAGCTGGAACTATTAATGTGGGGTTTTGAATTTGCTGACCCTCATGAGTATTGTGTTGCACTAGTTACTTTGGCAAAATTCATCCCAAACATCTGTCACTTCTTTAGGACCAGGTATATATTAATTCTCCACCTTAGTATAATCTTATTCCAAAATTGGCTAGATGGGAGTTTTTGCAAAGATCTCAGAGATAACATGATTGTTTCTAATCATTTTCTTTACTGATTTTCCTGTTTTGCACAAGCTCAGACATAAGCAGTTTCCTTTGCCTTGCAGGGAGATCTTAAACACCTACAGAAGCGTGTTCTACTGACTATCTAGTACTACTCCAGTGGAGTGCTGATATACTGAGCTTGCATATGTAGTCCACCAGTCTACAGGGTACTTCGTCTAGTTTTCACTTTGGGGTGCATGGTGATGCAGTATTAAGAATATATTGCAGGTGTATGGGCCAATGGTCGCTGCCATACAGGTGCTTACGTGCTGACTACTGGTACTGTAGTGCCAGAGTCGATGGGAGCATAATAGTCAAGTCTCTGGCAGACGAGGAATTGTAGCATGAATCACACCTTGATAATCAGTCATTCAGTAAGTGTTGAAGATCAGATATCTCTAATTGCCTGCTGTTTCAAGATTTCACATCTTCCAGTCTAATGCAGATGTGGATCTTCTGAACTCCAAATATTTAAGCAAGAAATAACATCATTCCTGCTTTCTGTTGACATCTGAATTCAGACATGTCTTATTTTCTATTCCCTCATATTTATATATCACTTGTCACTCTTTGTAGACTGATTTCCCCTCGGAGCCCTCCTGGGGTTATAGTCTGCTGACTCAGTTTGCTGAAGATTGTGTTGCATAATAAAATAAAATGAGCCTCTTGTGTTGCAGCACAACACAAGCCCTCTGTACCAGTACTTCCTGCTGAATACCCTCCATGCGTATCAACACCCAACAAAATAAGCAAACACAAATGCTATTTAGATACACTGCATGTACTGTGCAAGGGCTTCTTCTACATCAAAATTTACAAAAAGATAGAAATCAAACAGAAAGATTCGGAGAACATAAACCGACCTTCTCATGATCTATATGAACCTGTACAATACAAGTCTGAAGTATTGTGTCAAGTTGGATGATGTTGCATTTTACTGATTTATATATAGATAAAGACTTTGCCTCCTCCAACTCTTTCTCCTGGTAGTGGGGGAGATCTGTAAAGATTATATTTCAAACCAGGGCCAAATAATGTCTCCAATTTTCGTTTCTTTGAGCCATTTCATCTTTGTAATTGAGTCCTTGATGAGTCTTTTTTTATTTATGCAACATTATCAACAGTACCATGACAGTTCCAATGAATGACTGACATTTTTTTTTTAATTTTTGAGAACCTTTTCCTTTCTGGATTTCTGGATGATCTACTGATCTGTGGCTTTGCATCAGTACCTGTATGTTCACAACTCTCTTTACTGGTGTTTATTTCAAGATGGGAATGATCTCTGCTACTGTACTTCTTATGCTCAAGGTGCTGGACTTTTTTGGTCTCATTTCACTAAGCAATTTCTATCTGTAATGCTTCCTGTACTGCAGGATGGAAAAGATAAGGGTAGATTCTTTTCACCAAGTGGTGACGTATATACCCTAGGAGGTGACTTCCCTCCTTTTCAGGGGTACGTTCTTGCCTCAACAGGCCAAGCACCTGACCCAGAGGGATGGGAGCCTCTACCACAGGAGATTGAGCTTCTGCTACAGGGGTGGATGCCACTAGTACATTGACTGGATCCCTTGTGGTATTAAGAGGCAAAGGATTTAGAGCTCCTGCATAGCTATTAACTTGTCACATTGGTCTTACTGCATGACCTATGACAATGTGCTCAGCATTTGCTTATCATTATTGCTTGCTTGAGTTCCAATTCTTCACGTTTTTATCACTGGATTTGTGGTCTAAGCGACATTTAACAAACTTTGGAGAAGCATAACAAAACCAAGTGTTGTGACTATGAAAGGCTCGGCTGCAACTACCCAAGCACTATTCAGCTCAAACACAAGTTAGCCTGCAATAAATAAAACCTTGTATCACAACAGCATTTTAATGCAAACTTTGACTAGTTCAGAAATAAAGCACAGGACACTGCAACTCTTAAATACAAAAAGTAGTAAACCTACACTTATGTGCATCCTAATATACAAATAAAAGGGAAGAATCTTGTGTTGAGTGACTGGTCCCACCAATCCTGTGCTGTAAACAAACCTCAAGTATGACAAGCGATGGCAAAATGGCACAAGTATTTAAAGTACAAATGACAAATGTAAGAAAACATTATAACATCGTGTTCAGGGGTTGTGCAGTTATTGCAAACTTTAGTCATTTTACCCAGTCTTGATGAATGGCTAAACCTAAAGCAGATAAAAGGCTTTGTAGGTCTTTTGTGAGAGGGTCGTTTTCAAGTGTAACATAATGCTCCCAATTCTTTCTACTGGGGAATCTGTATAAAATAATAAGTCAAAGACTTCAACACATAATGACATGAATATTTAGCGGAGATCTCATCATTGCCATACCCCACACAGCCCAGCAGTTAATCACCACCAAACCAGCCTCTACTGTAAAGGATCTGAATTTCCATCCCAGCCACAATAAAGATTTCCTCCTTAGGCCAGTCAAAGACCTGTTCCCTGAAGGAGTTCAAGGATTTACAATCAAACTTTTCCTTCTCAAGGTAACCAAAGAGTTCCCTTCCTCTCTGAAGGCATTTCCTTTTACCTCACAACTCATTCCAATGTCTTCCTACTAAGGCATCAAGTTTCAATGACAAATTAAACAAAGATTTCCCCTGCAAAGCCATTCAAGAACCTCCCTCCTAAGCCAAGTTTACAAATTTCTATCCCAAGGTGATCTTTCCCATTGTTTTCAAGTTTCCTTTCAAGTAAATATTCTTATTCCTATCCAATACACTTAAATATCCTCTCTAATGTATTCCAAAGTTTCCCTTGAATCATATTCAGTAAAATCCATCCAAAGGTACTCTTAGAATTTCATCATAAACACACACAAAAATAAATTTTTCCTTCAGAAGTTCTGAAACCTACCTACAAGGTGGTTCAAATGTCCCTCTCACCAATATGGTCATAAATCAAAACATTTCACTCCTGGAAATGTTTAAAAGTGTTCCTGTCCAAATTACATTCAATGGCCCCTCACCCATCCCTCCCAAGGAGTGCCTATTTCCCCTACCAACATCAATGGTTTCCCTACGAATTAGCCT
The DNA here is from genome assembly GCA_039081455.1 of Macrobrachium rosenbergii. NCBI lineage: Eukaryota > Metazoa > Arthropoda > Malacostraca > Decapoda > Palaemonidae > Macrobrachium > Macrobrachium rosenbergii. The sequence goes on from JANJGK010000022.1 coordinate 885,869, forward strand.
AACATTCAAAGATCACTCCCTCCCAACCTCCCCCACCCCCAAAAATATCATCCCCCAAAATCCTCCCCAAAAGCATTCTAAGAAACCCACTCCCAAAAAAATTTAAATCCAGGCCACTTACTCAACACTACCCACCACACCAACACACGTTCCCAAGAATACAGTATAGAATAGAACAGAATACTGTATAGTATTTAGGCCAAAGGCCATGCGCTGGTACCTATGAGGTCATTCACTGCTGAAAACAGAACTTGACAGTATGGAGGCTTGAAAGGTGTAACGGGAGAAAAACCTCGCAGTTGCATTAAGAAACAATTGTTGGAGAGGGTGGAAGTCAGATGGAATTAAGAGAATATGAACGAAGGTACAGTAAAAGGAATGAAAGAGGCTGCAGCTAGGGAGCGAAGGGACGCTGCGAAGACCCTTAAGTAATGTCTACAGTGCACCACATGAGGTGCACTGATGGCACTATCTTCCTACGGTCCCCAAGTTCTCTCATTTCCAATCTCAAGCCTACAATTTATCAAAAAAATCTCCCTACAAAAGCGCTTCAAAACAGCACTCATCTCAAGCATTGCCATAAAATACCAAATACTTAACATTCAAACCTCATTCCCTTGAATCTACTGACACACTTCAAACATACAGTAAAACAAATTGGTAGTTTCATTCAAAATTCTATGAGGTCTTTATCTTCATTCATTTTCTCAATTCTTAATACTTGGGCATCAAAATAACTAGCTTCACTACTGACTCGGAACTCATCAAGATCCCCCATGGGCCAACTCAAATCATTTACTAGTTACATCAACATTACCTACCTAACCTTTGCTCTCTGAACTTCCAACAGACTTGAAAACTATAAAAGTGACCTGCCTAATGCAACATAAACTTTGTACAGTGAAACTGACCAAAATACTGTACAAAATATAAAAGTGATTTAAAAAAACTGTCATGACTAATTAATACTTGTTTTGGGTCAATTTAGTTACTTCACTGGGATTTATCCAGCTGATATAGAGTTAAAATATACTGTCTGTTCATGCCATGAACTTCATTACTTGAAATGGACTGAAGCACTGGTTTACATCAAGTACATTGCAGTTAGGACGAATTCTTTAAACCAAACCTATGCCCATTATATATAAACCTTAGGTATAATTACAGACTTCTATATAACTCCTGACATCATGAACTATTCTGGGGTTCTCAAAACAAAAATAGGTAAAAAAAAAAATAGGGATTAAAATCCCAGGTACCTAAACTCTAATTTATTTATTTTTATTTATTTTCATTAATTTTATTTATTTATTTATTTATTTTTATTTATTTATTTATTTATTTTTATCTCTTTTTATTTTTTATTTTTTTATTTTTTTTTATTTATTAATGTTTATTTATTTAATTATTTTTATTTATTTAATTTCATTTATTTCTTATTTAATTTTTTTTATTTATTTATTTTTATTTATTTATTTATTTTTACTTATTTTCATTTATTTATTTATTTATTTATTTTTTGTTTAATTATATTTATTTATTAATTTCCATTTTTTATTTAATTATTTTCATCCATTTTTATTGATTTATTTAGTTCTATTTATTTATTTATTTTTATTAATTTATTTTTATTTATTTATTTTTATTTATGTATTTTTATTTATATATTTTTATTTATTTACATATTTAATTTAATTGTTTTTTTATTTTTATTTATTGATTTATTTTTATTTTTATTTATTTATTTATTTATTTATTTTTATTTAATTAATTGTTTTTATTTATTTATTTTCATTTATTTTTATTTATTTATTTATTTTTATTCATTAATTTATTTATTTATTTAATTATTTAAATTTATTTATTTATTTTTTATTTATTTATATTTTTTATTTTTTTTATTTATTCATTTATTTATTTCTATTCACCTATTTATTTATTTTATTTATTTTTTATATATCTTTATTTATATATTTTCACTTCTTTTCATTTCTTTATTTATTTATTTTTATTTATTTATTTTCATTTATTTTTATTTATTTATTTAATTTTTTTTTTATTTATTTACTTCTATTTATTTATTTATATTTTTTTTAATAATGTATTTTTATTTATTTGTTTATTTTTATTTATGTACTTATTTTCTTTATTTATTTTTATATCTTTATTTACTTATTTTTATTTATTTATTTTTTATTATTTATTACTTTTATTGTTTTATTTATTTATTTATTTATTTATTTATTTATTTATTTATTTATTTATCTATCTATTTTCATTTATTTTTCTTAATTTTTTTACTTATTTTTTTACTTATTTATTTATTTTTATTTATTATTTTTTTTATTTATTAATTTATTTTTATTCATGTATTTTTTTATTTATCTCTTTTTATTTATTTATTTATTCTTATTCATTTTTTTAATTATATATTTTTAAATGTTTTTATTTATTTACTTATATATTTCAATTTTTTTATTATTTTATATTTTTTTATTTAATATTTATTGATTTATTTTTATTTATTAATTTTCATTTTATTCATTTATTTATTTTTATTTATTTATTTATTTTAATTCATTTTTATTTTTTTATGTATTTTAATTTTTTTCTTTATTTTTATTTATTTATTTTCATTTTTATTAATTTTTTTATTTATTTTATTAATTATTTTTAATTATTTATTTTCGTTTATTTTTTTTTATCGATTTTTATTTACTTATTTATTTATTTATGTTTATATTAATTTTAGTTATTTTTCATTTATTTGATTTTTACTTATTCATTTTAATTTATTTTTTATTTTTATTTATTTTTATTTATTTTCACTTATTTTTTAAATTATTTTTATTTATTAATTTTCATTTATTTTTATTTATTCATTTATTATTATAAATTAATTTTTATTTATTTATTTTTACTTATTGATTTTTTATTTTATTTATTTTTTTATCTTTATTTATTTATTTATTTTTTTATTTATTTATTTAATTTTTTTACATATTTATTTATTTACTTTTATTAATTATTTATTTTTTAATTATTTTAATTTTTTTTTATTAATTTATTTATTTTTATTTATTTATTATTATTTATTTATTTATTTTTGTTTACTTATTTTGTTTATTTATTTATTATTTTTTTTATTTTTTTTATTGTTTTTCATTTATTTTTATTTATTTATTTATATTTATTTTTTATTGCATATCAAAAAATAAAAATAAATAAATAAATAAAAATAAATTAATAAATATTAAATAAAAAATAAATTAATAAAAAAATAGAAAAAT
>JANJGK010000022.1:896658-916658 GCA_039081455.1 Macrobrachium rosenbergii
GAAATAAATAAATAAATAAAAATAAATAAATAAAATTAGATATATAAATGAAAATAAAAAAATAAAAAATATATTAATAAAAGTAAATAATACATAAAAATAAAAAAAATTAAATTAAATAAATAAATAACGATAAATAAATAAAAAATAGGTCAACATAAATAAATAAAAGTAAATGAAAATAAATAAATAAGAATAAATATATAAATAAATAAAAATAAATAAAAATAAATTTAGGAAAACTAAAGAGAAGTAAATAAATATAAATAAATGAATAAATAAAAATAGATAAAAATAAATAATTAAATAACTAAAACTAAATAAAAATAAATAAATAAATAAAAAAATAAATTAATAAAAATAAATAGATAAACAAGTAATTAAAAATAAATAAATAAAACTAAATAAATAAAAAAGAAAATAAAAAATTATAAATAAATGAAAATAAAAGAAAATAAAAAAATTCATTAATAAGTATGAAAAAATAAATAAAAAATCAATAAATAACTTAAAATAAAAATATATAAATAAAAATAAATAAATAAATAAAACAAATAAAAAATTAAAAATAAATAAATAAAACTAAATGAAAATAAATAAATAAAAATAAATAAAAAATAAAAATACGTAATAAATGAAATTAAATAAAAAAATAAATGAAAATAAATAAAATTTAATAAATAAAAATCAATAATAATAAAAAGAAAAAAGAAAAATAAATAAATAAAAAAAATAAAAAATTAAAAAAAGAAATATCATAATTAATAATAAATAAAATTAAAATAATAAATAAAAATAAATGTAAATTAAATATATAAAATAAATAAATAAGTAAATAAATAAAAATAAAACAATTAAAAATAAATAAATAAAAAAATAAATATAAATAAATAAGTGAAAATAAATAAATTAAAATAAACAAAAATGTATAAAAATAAATAATTAAACAAAAATAAATAAAAATAAATATATAAAAAAATAAATGAAAATAAATAAATGGAAATAAATTAATATATATATATATATATATATATATATATATATATATATATATATATATATATATAAATATAGATAAATAAATAAAAATGAATAAAAATAAATAAATAAAGTAAAAAAGAATAAAAATAATAAAAATATACCAATACTAAATATGAATAAAAAAATAAATAAGGTAAGTAAAATAAATAAAACAAATGGAATAAATAAAATAATAAAATAAATAAATAAATTTATTTTATTTTTTTATTTATATTATTTATTTATTTATTTTTTATTTATTTATTTTAATTTATTTATCTATTTATATTTTTTTATTTATTTTCATTTATTTATTTATTTTTATTTATATATTTTCTATATTTTCATTTATTTTTATTTTTTTTATTTTATTTATTTCTTTTTTTACTTATTTAATTATTTATTTTTTATTTATTTAAATTTTCTAATTTTTTTTATTTTTAGTAACTTATTTATTTTTATTTACATATTCATTTTTATTTATTCATTATTTTCTCATTTATTTTCATTTATTTATTTATTTATTTATTTTTATTTGTTTATTTATTTTTTTATTTTTATTTATTTATTTATTAATTTTTATATATTTAATTTCATTTATTTTTTATTTATTTTTTTTATTCATATATTTTTATTTATTTTTACTTATATTTTTATTTATTTATTTGTATTTATTTTCACTTATATTTTTATTTATTTTTATTTATTTATTTATTTTTATTAATTTATTTTCATTTATTTTATTTATTAATTTATTTCTATATATTTATTTATTTATTTATATATTTATTTATTTTTATTTATTTATTTTTTCTTTTATTTTTATTCATATATTTTTTTTATTTATTTTTATTTATTCATTTTTTATTCATTATTTTCATTAGTTTTCTATTTTTATTTATTAATTTATTTTTATTTATTTATTTATTTTTATTTATTTTTATTTTTTTATTTATTAATTTATTTTTATATATTCAATTTCATTTACTTTTGTATTTATTTTTTATTCATATATTTTTATTTATTTATTTATTTTCACTTATATTTTTATTTATTTTTATTTATTCATTCATTTTCATTCATTTTTATTTATTTTTTAGTTCTATTGATTTATTTATTTTTATTTATTTATTTTTACTTATTTACTTATTTACTTTTATTTATCTATTGATTTTTATTTTTTACTTATTTTCATTTTTTTATTTACTTATTTATTGATTTTTATTTATTTTTTTTTTATTTATGTATTTTCATCTATTTTAATTCATTTATTTATTTCTTATTTATTTATTTGAATTTATTTATTTTCATTTATTTTCGTTAATTTATTTATTTATTTTTATTGATTAATTTCATTGATTTTCATTTATTTATTTTTATTTATTTATTAATTTTTATTTATTATTTTTTTATTTATTTATTTTTATTTATTATTTTCATTAGTTTTTTTATTTTTATTTATTTACTTTATTTCCTTAATTTATTTTATTTGTTTCGTTTGTTTTTTATTTATTTATTTTTATTTATATTCACTCATTTATTTATGTATTTTTATTTATTTATTTTTATTTATTTATTTTCAATTATTTATTTTTATTAATTTATTCTTATTAATTTATTTTTATTTACTTATTTTTATTTATTCATTTTTTCATTTTTATTTTTTTATTTTTATTTATTTATTTATTTATTTTCATTATTTCATTTATTTATTTATTTTTATTTAATTATTTATTTTTATTTATTTATTTTCATTCATTTTTATTTACTTATTTGTTTTTATTCATTTAGTTTTATATATTTATTTATTTATTTTTGTTTATGTATTTATGTTAATTTATTTATTAATTTTTATTTATTGATTTATTTGTTTTTATTTATTTATTTATTTAAATATTTTTATTTTTTATTTATTTATTTTTATGAATTCATTTATTCATTTTTATTTATTTATTTTTTATTAATTTATTTTAATTTATTTATTTTCATTTATTTATTTATTTATTTTTATTAATTTATTTCTTTTATTTATCTATTTTTATTTTTTTCATTTATTTTTTATTTTATTTATTTTTTATTTATTTATTTATTTATTTATTTATTTATTTATTTATTTATTTATTTATTTATTTATTTATTTATTTATTTATTTATAAATGTTCATTAATCTATATTTATTTATTTATGTTTCTTTATTTATTAATTTTTTCCATTTATTTATTTATTTTATTTATGTATTTACTTTTTTATTTATTTTTTATTTATTCATTTTTTTATTTATATTTTTTAATTATTTTCTTTTTTATTTATTTATTTTTAGTTATTAATTTATATATATTTATTTATTATTTATTTATTTACTTTTATTTATTTATTTTCATTTATTTATTCATTTATTTTTATTTATTTATTTATTCATTTTTATTTATTGATTTTTATTTATTTTCATTTATTTATTTATTTTCATTTATTTTCATTTATTTATTTATTTTTATTTATTTTCATTTATTTTTATTGATAATAATAATAATAATAATAATAATAATAATAATAATAATAATAATAATAATAATAATAATAATAATAATAATAATAATAATAATAATAATAATAATAATAATAATAATTTAAAATCATAAAAAAAGGAAAATAAATGAAATATGCAGAAGTAAAAAAAAGAACGATTGCGATATTTTCCGTACTTTTACCCTCTTTTGAAGACTGATTTTAGTTCACCTTTTTAGGATATATTCTCATAAGAAAGTTTTCTGAAAAAAAAATCTCCGTTAAAAAACATTGCAGATAAAATTTAATGCTAACTGGTCATATACGTTTTCCATATAAAGATACTGATAAAAGTAGTCAAGATTTCAATGAAAAATCAATTTAAAAATCATTAAGAAACGGAAAATACATTAATTACGTAGAATGTTGAAAAATGTTTCAATTTCAATTATCTTTTTGGGGGAGTTTTGCCCTCTTTTTGATGACTAATTTTAGTATAACGTTTCCAGTTATATTTTTATAACAGAATTATATATAAAAGAATGTGGTAAAAAAAAATCCATATTTAAGTAAAGAATCAACTTCAAAAATCACCTAAAAAAGTAGGGAAAAAATAGTTGCAAAAAAACTTTTAGAAAATATATCAATTTTAAATACAATATTTTTTGGGAAATTTTACCTGTTTATGATCAATGAATTTAGCTTATCTATTACAAATATATTCTTAAAACCGAGGTTTAAAAAACGTTAAAAAATCAACTTCAAAAATAAACTAATAAAACATTCATAAAACAAATAAAATTAATAAAAATTAAAATAAATAAATAAATGGAAACAAATAAATAAAAAAATAAATAAAAATAATTAAATAAATAAAAATAAATATATAAGGGTAAATAAATATAAATGAATAAATAAAAATAAATAAAAAATAAATAAATAAAAATAAATAAATACAAATTAATGAAAATAAATAAATAAATGAATATAAATAAATAAAAATAAATAAATAAATAAAATAATATATAAAAATAAATAATAAATATATAAAAATAAATAAATAAAAAAATAAATAAAATAAAAATAAATAAATAAATAAAATAAAAATAAATAATAAATAAATAAAAATAAATAAATAAAAATTATTAAATAAATAAACATAAATAAAAAACAAAAATAAATAAATAAATAAATAAAATGAATAAATAATAAATAAAAATAAATAAAAATAAATAAATAAAAATAAATAATTAAATAAATATTAATAAATAAATAAAAATAAATAATGAAATAAATATTAATAAATATATTAATAAAAATTAAAATAAATAAATAAATAAATAAAAATATATAAAAATAAATAAATAAAAAATATAAATGAATAAAAATAAATAAATATAAAAATAAAAATAAATAAAAATATGTATAAAAATAATAAAAATAAATAAAAAAACAAAAATAAATAAACATAAATAAATAAATAAAAATAGATAAATAAATAAAATAAATACATAAGAAATGAATATGAATGAAAATAAATAAATATAGATAAATAAATGAAAAATAACAAAATAAAAGAATAAATGGATAAAAATAAATGAAAATAAATAAATAAAAATAAATAAATAAATAAATAAAAAATAAAAATAAAAATAAATAAAAAATAAATAAAAATAGATAAAAATAAATAAAAATAAAAAAACTAAAATAAATTAATATAAATAAATAAATAAAAATAAATAAATAAATAAAATAAATGAATAAAAATTAATATAAAAGAAAATAAATAAATATAATAAAAAAATAAATAAATACATAAAAATAAATAATTGAATAAATAAAAATGAGTAAATAAAAAAATTAATTAATTAGAAAATAAAAATAAATAAATAATTAAATAAATGAATACAACATGAATATAAATGAAAATAAATAAATATAATAAATAAAAAATAAATAAATACATAAAAATAAATAAATGCATAAAAAATGAATAAATTAAAAAATAAATAAGATAAAACTAAATATAAATAAATAAAAATAAATAAACAAAAGAATAAACATAAATAAAATTTAATAAATAAATAAAATTAAATAAATAAAAAATAAATGAAAATAAATGAATAAAAATATATAAATAAATAAAAATGAAAATTAATAATTAAATAAAAATAAAAAATAAATAATAAATAATTAAAAATAAATAAAAAAATAAATGAAATTAAATAAATAAAAATAAATAAATAAATGAAAATAAATAATTAAAAAAACAAAAATGAATAAAAGTAAATAAATAAATAAAAATAAATAAAAAATAAGGAAAATAAATAAATAAACATAAATAATTAAATAAAAATGAATAAAAAAATAAAATAAATGAATAAAAAAAATAAATAAAGTAAATTAATAAAAATAAAAAATAAAAAAATAATAAAAATAGATAAATAAATAGGACTAAATAAATAAATAAAATAAATGAAAATAAATTAAAAAAATAAATAAATAAATAAGTGAAAATAAATAAAAATAAATAAATATAAATAAAAAATAAAAAATAAATAAATAAAAAAGGAAATTAAATGAATTAAAATAAATAAATAAAAATAAGTAAATAAAAATAAAAATAAATAAAAGTAAATGAATAAAAAATAAGTAAAAATAAATAAATAAAAATAAATTAAATTAAATAAGAGTAAATAAATGAATAAATAAAAATAAATAAATAAATAAAACTAAAATAATAAATAAAAATAAAAAAATACAAATAAATAAATAAATAAAAATAAATAAATAAATATAAACGATAAATAAAAAAATAAAAAAAATGGAAATAAATTTAAAAAATATATAAATAAATAAAAATAAATAAATAAATAAAATAAGGTAAATAAATTTAAAAAAATTAATAATAAAATAATTAAATAAGAAATAAATAAATAGAATAAAATAAATATAAGAAAAATAAAATAAATAAATAAATAAATAAATAAAAATAAATAAAAAATATGTCAAAATAAATAAATAAAAATAATTACATAAATAAAAGTAAATGAAAATAAATAAATAAGAATAAATAAAATAAATAAATAAATGAAAATAAATAAATAAAAAAAATAAATTTAAAAAAAATAAAGAGAAATAAATAAATACAAATGAATAAATAAATAAAAATAAATAACTAAACAAATAATATAAATGAAAATAAATACATAAAAATAAATAGATAAAAATAAATAATTAAATAGATAAAAATAAATAAAAATAAATAAATAAATAAAAATAAAAAAATAAATAAAGGTAGATAGATTAAAGAAAATTTTAAAATAAATAAATAAATAAATAAAAGAAAATAAAAAATAAATAAAATTAATAAATGAATGAAAATAAATGAAAATGAAAAAATTAATTAATAAATATAGAAAAAAAAATTTAAAAAAAAGAAATAAATAAATCAATCAAATAAATAAAAATAAATTAATAAAAATAAAAAAACATAATAAATAAATTATTAAATAAAAATAACTAAATAATAACTAAAAATAAATAAATAGATAAAAATTAATGAATATCAATGGATAAATTAATAAAAATTAATAAAAATAAATAAATAATAAAAAATAAAGAAATAAAAATAAATAAATAAATAAATAAAAAAATATAAAAATTAATTAATAAAAATAAATAAATAAAAATTAATAAATAAACAAAAAAAAATAAATAATTAAAAAGAAATAAATAACTAAATAAATGAAAAAATGAAAATTAATAAACAAATAAAAATAAATAAATAAATAGATAAATAAATAAATAAATAAATGAGAATAAAAAATAAATAAAAAACATAAATAAATAAATAATTAAAATAACTGAAAATAAATGAATACAAATAAAAAATAATAAAAAATAAATAAAAATAAATAAAAAAATTAAAATAAATAAATAAATGAAAATAAATTAATAAAAATAAATAAATAAATAAAAATGAGGAAATAAATAAAAAAATAAATAAAAACAAATAAATGAATGAAAATTCATTATTATTTATTTATTTATTTTTATTAATTTATTTTCACCTATTTCTATTCATTTATTTATTTTTATTTATTTTAAATTATTTATATATTTTTTTAATTTATTTATTTATTTGTATCTATTTTCATTTATTTTTATTTATTTATTTATATTTTTTATTTATTTTATTCTTAATTATTTATTTTTTATATTTATTTATTACTTTACATTTATTTATTTATCTACTTATTTATTTAGTTTTAATTATTTATTTATTTTTGTTTATTTATAAATCTTTATTTATTTATTTATTTTCATTAATTAATTATCTTTTTATTTGTATTCATTTATTTTTATTTCTTTATTATTATTTATTTATTTAGGCATTTTTATTTATTTATTCCTTTTGGTTATTTATTTATTGTTATTTATTTCAATTTATTATTTTTATTATTTTTATTTATTTATTTATTTTCATTTATTTTATTAATATATTTATTCATTTTATTTATTTATTTTTATTTATATTTATTTATTTACTTATTTGTTTATATTTATTCATTTATTTTTTATTTATTTTAATTTATTTTCATTTATTTATTATTTTTATTTATTTTTTATTTATTAATTTTTATTTATTTATTTTTAATTATTTATTTATTATTTTTTGTATTTATTTATTTTTATTTATTTATTTATTTTAATTTAATTTTAGTTATTTAATTTTTTATTTTTATCTATTTATTTTGATTTATTTATTTTCTTTTATATTTTTTTATTTATGTAGTTATTTTTATTTATTTATTCATTTCTACTTATTTATTTCTCTTTATTTATTTCTATTTATATATTTATCGATATTTATTTATTTATTTTCTTTTATTTTTTATTTTTATTTATTTTTTTATTTTCATTTATTTTCACTTATTTTGTATTAATTAATTTATTTTTTATTTATTCATTTTTTATTTATTTATTTTTATATTTATTTTCAATTATTTTAATTAAATTTTTTATTTATTTTTATTTTTATTTATTTTATTATTTTTATTCATTTATTTTTTTAGGTTTTATTTTTATTAATTTATTTATTTTTATTTATTAATTTATTTATTTTTATTTTTGTCATTATTTTTAATTATTTATTTATTTATTTATTTTTTACTTAGTTTAATCTCTTTTTATTTTTTATTTATTTATTTTTTTATTTATTTATTTTTATTTATTTAATTTCATTTATTTTTTATTTAATTTTTTTTTATTCATCTTTGCCTATTTATTTATCTATTTTTTTATTTATTTATCTCTACTTCTTAATTTTCATTTATTTTTATTCATTTATATTCATCTATTCTTTTATTTATTTTTATTTATTTATTTTTATCCATTAATTTTTATCCATTTATTTTTATTTATTTATTTTCATTTCTTTTTATTCATTTGTTTATTTTTATTTATTTATTTATTAACTTTATTTATTTATTTTTATTTGCTCATTTATTTATTTATTTATATATATTTATTTATTTTTTATTTACTTATTTTTTCATTTTTTATTTATTCATTTATTTTTTATTCACTTATTTATTTATTTTTATTTATCTATTTCTATTTTCATTTCTTTATTTATTTTTTTTATTTATTTGTTTACTTTTTTAATTACTTATTTTCTTTATTAATTTTTATATATTTATTTATTTATTTTTTTATTTATTTATTTTTATTTATTTATTTTTTTATTTATTTTTTTTATTTATTTATTTCTTTTATTATGTTTTATTTATTTATTTATTTATTTATTTATTTATTTATTTATTTATTTATTTATTTATTTATTTTCATTTATTTTTATTTATTTATTTATTTATTTTTATTTATTAATGTTTTTTTCATTTACCAATTTATTTTTATTTATGTATTTTTTATTTATTTATTTTTATTTATTTATTTTTTTTATTTACTTATTTTTTATTCATATATTTTTAAATGTTTATTTTTTTTATTTATTTATTTCTATTTTTTTATTTATTCATATTTATTTATTTATTAATATTTATTGATTTTTTTTATTTATTGAATTTCTTTTTTTCTTTACTTATTTATTTTATTTATTTATTTTCATTTATTTTTTTTTATTTATTTATTTAATTTTTATTTTTTTTATTTTTATTAATTTTTATATATTTATCTTTTATTTATTTTTTATTTTTATTTATCGATTTTTGCTTATTTATTTATTTTTATTTATTTAATTTCATTTTTTATTTATTTTACTTTTATTCATTTATTTTCATTTATTTATTTTCATTTACTTCCACTCATTTATTTATTTATTTTTATTTATTTAATTTTATTTATTTTATTTTATTTATTTAATTTCATTTATTTTTATTTATTAATTATTTTTATTAATTTATTTTTATTTATTTGTTTTTATTTATTTATTTTAAATTATTTATTTTTTATTTTTTCGATGATTTATTTTTTATTTTTTTTTTTTTATTTATTTATTTTTATTTATTTACTTATTTACTTTTATTTAATTATTTATTTTTATTTTTTATTTTCATTTTCTTTATTTATTTATTTATTTATTTGTATTTATTTTTATTAATTTTCCATTTTTCATTTATTTATTAACTTTTGATTTTTTTTTATTTCGTATCAAAAAAATAAAAATAAATAAAAATATATTAATAAATAAAAATAAATAAATAAATAAATAAAAAAATAGAAATAAATAAATAAAAAATAAATACAAACAAATAAATAGAAGTAAATAAATAAATAAATAAAAATAAATAAATAAATAAATAAAAATAAATGAAAGTAAATGAAAACATAAAGATAAATAAATAAATAAATAACAATAAATAAATAAAAATAAAAAAATAAATAAAAAAATAAATAAATTAAAATAAATTATAAAAGTCAATGAATAAAAAATAAATAAATAAACAAAATTAAATAAATGAATAAAAATAAATAAATAAACAAAAATATAAAAATTGATATATTAATAAATAAATAATTTAAAGTAAATAAATAAATGAATATAATTAAATAAATAAAAATGTATTAACAAATAAAGATAAATAAATAAATAAAAAAGTGAAAAGAAATAAATAAATTAATTAATTAATAGAAATAATAAAAAATAAATGAAAAAATAGATAAACATATAAAAATAAATGAAAATAAATAAGTTAATAAATAGTAATAAATATAAATTAATAAATGAAAATAAATATATAAATAAATACAAATAAACGAAAAAAGAAATAAATATAAATAAATAAATAAAAATAAATAAAAAGATATTAAGTAATAAAAATAAATAAATAAAAATAAAAAATAAACAAGTAAAAATATATAAATAAATGAAAAAAAAAAATAAATAAATAAAAATAAATAAATAAATAAATAAAAAATAAATAAAAATAAATAAAAAATAAAAATAAATAAATAAATAAAAAATAAGTAAATAAATTAATAAAAACAAATGAAAATAAATAAATGAAAAATAAATAAATAAATAAAAATATAATAGATAAAAAATAAATAAATGAATAAAAATATATTAAAATAAATAAATAGAAATAAATAAATAAGAAATAATATAAAAAAAAGAAAAAATAAATAAATGAAAAATATATAAATGAAAATAAAAAAAATAAATAAATGAATAAATAAATTAAAATAAATGAAAATAAAATAAATAAAAATAAAGAAATTAATAAATAAAAATAAAAGAAAATAAATAAATAAAAATAAGTAAATAAACAAAAAAATAGATAAAAAATAAAAATAAATAAAAATAAATAAGAAATAATGCTAAATAAATAAATAAAAATAAATAAATAAATAAAAAAAATAAATAAATAAATTAAAATAAAAAAAATACTAAAAATATATAATAAAAAAATTAAAACAAATTAAAATAAATAAATAAAAAGAAATAAATAAAAAAATAAATTAAAATAAATAAATAAAAATAAATAAATAAATAAAAATGAATAAATAAATAAAAAAATTAATGAAAATAAAGAAATGAATAAAAACAAAAATAAATTAAAATACATAAATAAACTAAAACATCAATAAATATAAATAAATTAATAAAAATAAAAATAAAAAATAAATAAATAAATAAAAAATAAATAAATAAAAATAACAAATAAATAAAAATAAATAAATAAATATATAAAATAAAAAAAAATAAAATAAATAAATAACAAAAAATAAATAAAAATGAATAAATGAAAGCAAGAAAATAAAAAAATAGATAAAAATAAATAAAAAATAAATAAATTAGAATAAATAAATAAATAAAAATAAATATCATAAATAAAAAATAAATAAATGAATAAAAATATATTAAAATAAATAAATAAAAATAAATAAATAAGAACAGATAAAAAAAAATAAAAATAAATAGACAAATAAATAAAAATAAATAAATGAAAATAAATAAATGAAAATAAATAAATAAAAAAAAATAATATATAAATTAAAGTGAATAAATAAAAATAAATAAATAAAAATAATAATAAATAAATAAAAAATTAATAAAGATAAATAAAAAAAAATCGAAATGAGAGAAAATAAATAAAAAAAATAAAAATAAATAAATTAATAAAAATAAATGAATGAAAAATAAACAAATATAAAAAAAATTTATTAAATAAATACTAATATATAAATAAATAAAAATAAAAATAAATAAAAATAAATGAAAATGAATAAAAAAATAAACATAAAAAAATAAATAAATAAAAATAAAAAAAATGAAAAAAAAAATAAATAAATAAATAAAAATAAATAAATAAAATAAATTAAAATAAAAAAAATAAATAATTAAAAGCTAAATAAATAAAATAAATAAAAATAAATAAATGAAAATAAATAAATGAAAATAAATAAATAAATAAATATAAATTAATTCATAAACAAAAATAAATAAATAATTGAAAATAAATAAATAACTAAAATAAAATAATTGAAAATAAAAAATAAAAATAAATAAATAATAAAAAATCAATAAATAAATAACTAAAAATAAATAAAAATAAATAAAAAATAATAAATAAAAAAAATAAAATAAATAAATAAACAAATAAAAATAAATAAATAAAAATTGATTAATAAAAAAAAGAAATAAATAAAAATTAGTAAATAAACAAAAATAAATAAGTAATTAAAAATTAAACAAATAAATAAATAAATATATAAAATCTAATTAATAAATAAAAATAAAAATAAATTAAAATAAAAAATAAATAAAAATAGACTAATAAAATAAAATACAAAAATAATTAAAGAGAAATAAAAATAAATAAATAAATAATAATAAATGAAAATAAATAAAAAAAATAAATAAATAAATAAAAATTAATAAATAAATTAGAATATTAATGAAAATAGATAAATGAATAAAAATATATAAATAAATAAAAATAAAGAAAAAATAAATAAAATTAAATAAATAAAAATAAATAAATAAATATAAATAAATAAATAAAAATAAATGTATATATATATATGTATATATGTAAATAAATAAATAATTAATAAATAAATAAAAAAATTAATAAATAAAAATAAACGAAAATAAATGAATAAAAATAAATAAATAAATAAAAATAACTAAATATAAATAAATAAATAAATAAAAATAAATAAATAAAAATAAATAAATAAATTAATAAAAATAAATAAATAAATGAAACTAAATAAAAAATAAATATAATAAAAAAAATTAAAACTAAGAGATAAAATAAATAAATAAATATAGAAATAAAAATAAATATAAATAAATAAGTAAATAAAAAGAAATATATATTTAAAAATAGATAAATAAATAAAAAGAAATAAAAGTATAAATTAAAAATAAATAAATAAATAAGATAAATAAAAATAAATAAATAAATAAATAAAATAAAAATGAAAAAATAAATTAAATAAAAATAAATGAAAATAAAAAAATAAATAAAAAAATAAATAAATAAAAATAGATAAGTAAAAGAAAATAAATAAAAAATAATAATAAATGAAAATAAATAAAAAATAAATAAATAAATATAAATAAAAATAAAAAGAAATAAAAATAAAAGAAAACAAAATAGAAAAAAATAATACTAAAAACAAATAATAATAAATAAAATAAAAATAAATAAAAATTAAATGAAAATAAATATATAAAATAAATAAATAAATAAATAAATATATAGATAAATAAATAAATAAATAAATAAATAAATAAAAATAAACCTAATAAATAAAAATAAGTAAATAAAAATAAATCAATAAAAAAGTAAATAAAAATAAACAAATGAAAATAAATAAAAAATAAAAATAAACAAAAATGTGTAAAATAAATAGATAAATAAATAAAAATAAAAAATAAATAAAAATAAATAAATAAAAATTAAATGAAACTAAATAAATGAAAATAAATAAATGGAAATGAATTAATATAAAAATATAAATAAATAAAAATTAATAAAAATAAATAAATAAATAAAAAATTAATAAAAAAATAAAAATATATAAATAATAAAAATTAATAAATAAAAATAAATAGGATAAGTAAAATAAATATAATAAATAAAATAAATAAAAATAAATAAATAAATTTAGCTATTCTATTTATTTATTTTATTTATTTATCTATATTTATTTATTTATTTTCATTTATTTTTATTTATTTATTTATTTTTATTTATTTATTTATCTATTTTATACTTATTTATTTTTTTTATTTTCTGTTATTTTTTAATTTGTTTATTTTTATTTATTTACTTATTTTTATTTATTTCTATTTTCATTTATTTTCATTAATTTTTATTTATTTAATTATTAATTTCATTTATTTTTTATTTTCACTTATTTTTCTTTTTTATTTATTCATTTATTTTTATATATTTATTTCATATATTTCTATTTATTTATTTATTTTTATTTATTTTCACTTACATTTTTATTTATTTATTTATTTTTATTTATTTTCACTTATATTTTTTTTTTTTTTCATTTATTTTTATTTATTTTTTAGTTCTGTTTATTTATTTATTTTTATTTATTTATTTTTATTTATTTTTTTATTTTTATATATCTATATGTTTTTATTTTTTTATTTATTTTCATTTTATATTTAATTATTTATTTATTTTTATTTAATTATTTATTTTTATTTATTTATTTTCTTTTATTTTTATTTATTTATTTATTTTTATTTATTTATTTATTTTTATTTATTCATTTTTATTTTTTTTATTTATTTATTTATATTTATTTTTATTTATTTATTTATTTATTTTTATCTACTTATTTTTATTTTTTGTTTAATTATTTTTTATTTTTTTTATTTTAATATATTTATTGATTTTTATTTATTTATTTTTTTTATATACTTATTTATTTATTTTTATTTATTTATTTTTTATTAATCTTTTATTTTTGTTTATTTATTTTTTTATTTATTTTTTTCCTTTCTATTTATTTATTTTTATTTATTTATTTATTTATTTAATTATTTATTCATTTATTTATTTATCCATTTTCTTTTATTTTTTCATTTTTTATTTATTTAGCTTCATTTATATTTTTTATTTCTTTTCATTTGTTTATTTATTTTTATTTATGCATTTATTTTTTTATTTATTTACTTTTATTTATTTATTTATTTTTAATAACTTCTTCATTTTTATTTTTTTAATTATTTATTTTTCTTTATTTATTCATTTTTATTTATTTATTTTTCTTTATTTATTTATTATTATTTATTTTGTATTTTTTTTATTTTCATTTATTTTCACTTATTTATTTATTTGCATTTATTTTCATTCATTTTTATTTATTTATTTTTGTTTATTTTTATCTATTTTTATTTATTTTTATTTATTTTTATTTATATATTTATTTATTTTTATTTATATATTTATTTATTTTTATTTATATATTTATTTATTTTTATTTATATATTTATTTTTTATTTATTCTTTTCTTTATTTATTTTTTTTTTGTATTTTTATTAGTTTTTTATTTATTTATATATTTTTATTCATTTAATTTCATTTACTTTTTTATTTATTTTTTTATCTATTTTTATTTATTTATTTATTTTTATTTAATTTCACTTATTTATTTATGTATTTTCACTTATTCATTTATTTTTTTTCATTTATTTATATATTTTTATTTATTTATTTTCATTTATTTTATTTACTTATTTATTTTAATTGGTTTATTTTTATTTATTTACTTATTTTTATTTTTTTCATTTATTTAATTTTTATTTAATTATTTATTTTTAATTATATATTTTCATTCATTTTTTGCTTCTTTGTTTTTATTTATTTATTTTTTATATTTATTTATTTATTTTTTATGTTTATTTGTATATATATATATTAATTTATTAATTTTAATTTATTTTTATTTATTTATTTAAATGTTTTTATTTATTTATTTTTTTAATTTTTTTATTTTTATGTATTCAATTATTTATTTTTATTTATTTTTAATTATTTACATCTATTAATTTATTTTTATTTATCAACTTTTATTTATAAATTCTATTTTTATTTTTTATTCATTTATTTCTTTTATTTATTTATTTTTGTTAATTTATTTAGTTTTACATTTATTTTTTAATTATTTATTTTTTATTTTTCATTTTTATATATTTATTTATCTATTTATTTATTATAAATATTCACTTATTTTTATTTATTTATTTATTTACCTTTATTAATTTATTAATTTTTCCTTGTTTTTTATTTATTTATTTTTTTATTATTTTTTTATTTTTTTATTTTTAGTTATTAATTTATTCTTATTTTATTATTATTATTATTTATTTATTTTTATTTTTTTGTTTTCATTTATTTTCATTTATTTATTTATTTATTTTTATTTATTTATTTTCATTTAATATAATAATAATAATAATAATAATAATAATAATAATAATAATAATAATAATAATAATAATAATAATAATAATAATAATAATAATCATAATAATAATAATAATAATAATAATACCTTAAAATCATAAAAAATGGAAAATATATGAAATATGTAGAAGTAAAAAAAAAATTGTCAACACTGATTTTAGTTCACCTTTTAACGATATATTCTTATAACAAAGTTATATGAAAAAAATCCCTGTTAAAAAACAATGCAGATAAAATTTAAGGCTAAATGGTCATATACGTTTTCCATATAAAGATACTGACAAAAGTAGTCAAGATTTCAATGAAAAATCAATTTAAAAACATTAAGAAACGGAAAATAAATAAAATACGTAGAAAGTTTCAAAAATATTTCAATTTCAATACACTTTTTTCGGGAGTTTTGCCCTCTTTTTGTACAGATATATTATTATAACAGATTTATATATAAAAAATACGTTAAAAAAATTCAAAAATCACCTAAAAATGGGAGAAATATTGTTGAATAAAAAGTTTTAGAAAATATGTCATTTTTCTATACAATATTTTTTGGGAAATTTTCCTTGTTAATGATAAATGAATTTAGCTTAACTATTACAAATATATTCTTATAATCGAGGTAAAAAAAAATGTGAAAAAATCAACTTGAAAATCAACTAATAACACATTAATAACATAAATAATAATATTAAAAAATAAAAATAAAAATAAAAATAAATAAATAAAAAAATAAATAAAAATAATTAAATAAATAAAAATAAAGAAATGAAAGTAAATAAATAAAAATTAACAAATAAAAAAAGAAAAATAAACAAATAAAAAGAAATGAATACAAATGAATGAAAATAAATAAATAAAAATAAAAAATAAATAAATCAAAATAAATAAAAAAATAAATATATAAAAAATAATAAATAAATAATGAATATATAAAAATAAACAAATAAAAAATAAAAAAAATAGAAAAATGAAAATAAAAAAAATAAAAAATGAATAAATCAAAATAAATAAAAAAAATAAATATATAAAAAATAATAAATAAATAATGAATATATAAAAATAAACAAATAAAAAAATAAAAAAATAAAAATAATAAAAATTAAAAAATAAACAAACAAAAATAAACTAAAATTAATAAACAGATAAATAAAAATAAATAAATAAATAAAAATAAATAAAAATAAATAATAAAAAATAAATAAAAATAAATAAATAAATAAAATTAATGAAAGTAAATAAATAAATAAAAATAAATAAATAAATAAGGGAAAATAAATAAAAATAAATAAATAAATAAAAAATGAAAATAAATAAATAAAAATAATAAGAAATAAAAAATAAAAATAAATAAATAAATAAATAAATAAATAAATATAAATAAAAATAAATTAATTTAAAAATAAAATATATAAAAATGAAAATAAATAATTAAAAATAAAAAAATAAATAAAGTAAAAATAAATAAAAATGAAAAAATATATAAAAATAAATAAATAAATAAATAAAAATAAATATATAAAAAATTAAAATAAATGAAAATGAATAAATATAAAAAAATAAAAATAAATACACAAATAAAAATAAATAACTGAATTAATATAAATGAATAAATAAAAAAATAAAAATAAATAAATAAATAAAAATAAATAAATAAATAATTAAATATAAATAAAAATTAATAAATAAATAAACGTAAATAAATAAAAAAAATAAATAAATAATTAAAAATAAAAAACAAAAAATAAATAAAAATAAATGAAAATAAATAAATAAAAATAATTAAATAAATAAAAATAAATAAATAAATAAAAATAAAAAATAAATAAATAAAAATAAATTAATAAAACTATATAAATAATGAGAACTAAATAAATAAATGCAAAATAAATAAATAAGTGAAAATAAATAAAAATAAATAAATGAAAATATATAAATATTTAAATAAAAATAAATAAAAAATAAAATAAATAAATAAATACAAATTTAAAAATTAACAAATAAAGATAAATAAGTAAAAGTAAATAAAAAAAAATAAAAAAATTAAAAATAACCAATATAAATAAATAAGTAAAAATAAATAAATAAAAAGAGGAAAGTAAATTAATTAAAATAAATAAATAAATAAAAATAAGTAAATAAAAAATTAAAAATAAATAAAAGTAAATAAATAAAAAAGATAAATAAAAAATAAATAAAAATAAATAAATAAATAAACAAAAAAATCAAATTAAATAAAAGTAAAATAATTAATTAAAAATAAATAAATAAATAAAAATAAATAAATTAATAAAAATAGAAAAATTAAAATATATAAATAAAAAAATAAATAGGTAAATAAAAATAAATTAATAAATAAAAATAAAAAATAAATAAAAATAAAAAATAAATAAAAATAAGTGAAAATAAATTTTAAGAATAAATAAATAAATGCTAATAAATAAATAAATAAAATTAGACAAATAAATGAAAATAGATAAATAAAAAATATATAAATAAAAAATAAATAAATACATAAAAATAAATATAAAAATTAAAATAAATAAATAAAAATAAATAAATAAAGTCAAAATAAATAAATAAAAGTAAATGAAAATAAATAAATTAGAATAAATAAATAAATAAAAGAAAATAAATAAATAATAATAAATAAATTTATTAAAAATAAATAAAGAGAAATAAATAAATATAACTGAATAAATAAATGAAAATAAATAAATAAATAAATAAAATATATAAATGAAAAAATAAATAGATAAAGATAAATAATTAAATTACTAAAATTAAATAAAAATTAATAAATAAATAAATAAATAAAAATAAATGAATAAACCAATAATTAAAAATAAAAAATATAAATAAAAAATAAATAAAAAAATAAATAATTGAAAATAAATGAAAATAAAAAGAAATTAATTAATAAATATGAAAAAAAATAAAAAATGAATAAATAAGAAAAATTAAAATAATTAAATAAATAAATATTAATAAATAAACAAAAATAAATAAGTAATTAAAACTAAATAAATAAGTATATAAAAAATAAATATAAATTAATAGATAAATACAAAAGATAAATAAATATGAATAAAATAAATAAAAAATATAAATAAATAACAGTAAATAAAAATAAATAGATACAAATAAATAATTACATAGATACAAATAAATAAATAAATAAATAAAAGAAATAAATATATAAATAATTAAAATAAATAAAAATAAATAAATGAATAAAAATAAGTGAAGATTAATTAATAAAAATAAATAAATCAATAAAATGAATTTTTATTCATTTATTTTTTATTTATTTTTTATTTATTTATTAATTTTTATTTATTTATTTATTTATTTTTATTAATTTATTTTCGTTTATTTTCATTTATTTATTTATTTTAATTTATTTATTTATTTTTTTATTTTTAAATTATTTATTTATTTATTTTTTTATTTTTTTATTTATTCTTTTTTATTTATTTTTATTTATTTACTTTTATTTATTTATTTTTA